>UXGD01005441.1:0-14452 GCA_900474315.1 Torymus auratus
TTTATTTTCTACGTATAAGATAAAGTAGATAGTAGTGGGACAGTTTAGGATATACTTTTTTTTATAATCTGTTCTACTGCGAAAACTAAGCATAATAGATGAAAACTAATAACCTCAGCAGATAGCTCGTCTTGTGAGGTTTTCTATTTAAAAAAAAGAACGTCTTTTTTCATTGCTGAAAATAACTATCGTCTGATGTAGTGAGACGTCCGTTCGAATGCAATAGTGGGACTATATAACTTTTCAACGTGTTTCTGACTTTCCCACTACTGTAATATGGAAATCAAGAGGTATCTAAAGTGGGACAAAAATTTTGCTATGTGGACAGCAAAGATCATAAATAATGCTAATAAATTAATGCCGTTATCGCCTTAATTCACTATTAATTTTTTTATTGTAGATTTTTTACTGCTGTGTCCCACTACTGGTCCCAAAATTGGCTTTGTCCCAGTACTGCTGCCTTTACCTTATCGTGACAATTGCTAACCTATATTTTGCTTTCAAATATACTAATACCTAAACACGGTAACAGCAACTTTGCAGCAGCCACGACTAAAAAGAAATGATTAAAGAAGAATCATACCGTCGATACTTGAAATAGCAAAACTAATAAACCTAATTAAAAGCCAACCATTCGAAACGGCAATGAAAAGTGAATCAGTCGTTCGGAAGGCGGGCGCGCAGGCGCGCGTGCAGCTTCCCGAGTGGAGCATAAATAGAGCGCATCGTAAAGAAAATGGAACTTATTGGAAAGGAGAAGAGGGAGAGAAAAAAGGGTCGGCAGAGCGCGGCAGTAAAGTGCAAGCAGCGAGCAAACTTGACGGACTACACTCGCGAGATGAGAATTATACGAATGGCTATTAGTGCTGCTGGAGAATTCGTAAAAAACAAATATACGAAGAGGTCGACTCTACTAAAAACTATTAACCATTCGTCGAAATTGAAGGCAAATAAAGTTGTACTCACAATTAAACAAGAAAATTCGAAATTCCGATGAAAAGAGGGAGAATTTTGCGATTTCAACGGCCTCTCGACTACGACAATACGCCGCGCAAGATCAAGTGCGCCGCACAAAGGTCCTCGAGTAGAAAGCTCGCGTGAAGAAAGTGAGAAAGAGAAAAAGAGAGACGCCGCCGGCAAAGAGAACAGCCCCGGCGCGCATACATAACAAGGAACAAAGCTCTCACTTATATATACATATATACACGCGGCGCGTATTATATGTATACGAGACAAATAGATAATTGACAGAGCGCGGAGGGTGAGAACGAAGGTATAGCGTTATACGCGGGGAAAAAAGTCAAGAGAACTCCTCCGTGCAATAACGACGAGAAAAAGAGAGTGGGGGAGATAGAAAGAGAGAGTATCGGATTTCTCGAGCTCGTGTATCTTCAGCCGTTCCTCCGCGCTACTACGTCTTTCTTTATATCCTTTAACTTTCCATTCCTCACTCCGGCCGTTTTTACGGCCACGTAGTTTTTACGGTGTCTCATCCGAGAGACACTCGATCGCCCCTTGCACGCCGCCAGGTATTCTTTTAATTCTAGCTTCTCTCCCTCTCTCATTCTTATCCCTTGCGCTTTTACGTATACAAAGCGTCCGTGTGCATGAATACAGTCCCGCTTACATATATCAAACGACACACATATATATAGCTACTCCTCTACACCCATTCACTTGTTTCTGTTTTCTTAAAATAGAAGAGAACGCTGCAGTGCAGAAGCGAAAGAAAGGAATATAAAAGAAAAGAGAGCTACCCCCATCAGTGTCTCTCGGGCTTCCATTCTTCCATCTCTAACTCTGCAGCCGTCGAGTGCAGTTTGGATATCGCGGGGCTCATTAACTCTCGCGTATACCCCCGTAATGAAGCTCGGCGCTACGGGGGTAGAAGAGAATGGAAAGAGAGTACGGTAATTATACGATGTTTGCAACGCGCGCAGCAGCGGTCGACGCGTCGAATGGAGGAACAACGGCGTGCGGGTTATCGTCCCGGTATACTGCTGCCATTCATTTTTCTCCGGGAAGGGGTTCGTTAGGGGAGTGAGTTAGGAGGAGAAAGAAAATAGGGGATTTTGTTGGGTCTGTGGGAGATTTAGCGGGTTAGAAAGATAGGAGGGTGGAAAAATTGATTGGTAAAAGGTTTGTAGGTATCGATCGTTGGTTAGCCATGATTTTTTTAATGTAATTAATACAAAATCGATAATTCGAAAAATTTTAATAGTGCTTAATATTCGGGTCATATTTGATCTTCTTCAGGAATTTACCAAAGTCATTCGTATAAAAAACCGCAATTGTAATGTTCGCGCGTCTCTTCCTCCCATCCGACCACATCACGATTTACATCGCGCGAAGAAGAACCAGAGGAGGATGGGAAAAACCGCCTCTCCGATTCGCTTGTTTAATAATTCATTTTAATTAAAGGCGGGATGGGGCGCACACAGGGGCAAATAAACGAATGAATAAGCAATTTAATTGAATTGAATCGCGATTCGAGCGTTAACGCGTCCCGTCGGTTTTATATAAAACGCGGGGGGTTTTGCCCCTTTCTCACCCGCCGCGCGCGAGAAGGTATAAGACAAGGATCGTGACTAATGGTCGATGCTATCGGCCGAGTGTCGATATTCGGCTAAGAGACGTCGTTTATTGATGGAGAAATAAAATAGGGCTTTTTATTTTCACTATAGGTCGTTTCAAAATTCGATAGTAGTTTCGGAAAATTAAAAAAAAACTTATTATACAAATCAAATAATAATATTAGTGTTTTATGATATGATCTTTATACCAACGTTCAACTTTATATGTTTACCCGCACGAAAATCATTCGATACGGCTATCAGCTAACCCCCCAGCGCAGCATTATTCGAAAAATTTAGCAGAAAAAAAAGTCCCTGGGCGAAAACCTCAACGACCACACGTCGACGCGCCTTGTGAAACCCGAAGCCAACACCTCCGCTTTCCCTCCCCTGATATTAGATTACCCAAATTCGAGTTCCGTTCCGCGACGCACAAAGAATATCCGACGAGGCGATCGATCGATCCGGCGAAACAAGTCGACGACGCACAAAATTGTTGCCTCGTAAATGGTTCGTTGGAGTTTCTTTTTTTTTCGAGGATAGGCAGTTTTCTTTTTTTGAGGGTGGGTGTATCGCTTACGAGAGGGTATAATATTGTAAAATCAGGCATGGACGTGGGGGAATAATTGATGATGTATGGTGTATTATGGGAGTTTGTTATCGGATATAATTTATGACGATGAAATCAACAGAAGATTCCATTGCCTTAACCGACAGACAATTAAGTTACTCCTCGCTATAATAATTCAACCCCCACTCAATATTCTAATACCATCAAATATCTACCGAATTAAGGAAAACAGCATCAAAAACTATACCCCGTTCCCCCCAATCAACTGATACAATCATACCGTCGAATAAATGGCATACCACTAACAACCCCTTCGGCCACTCGACGAAAAACGCACGGGCAGATTAGTTTTCGTTCAGAGGGTGGCGAAGAAAGGCCTTCCGGATATATGAGGATCTTACGCGTGCACGCATACACGTGCTGCGTGACCCCGAGAAGTTTCCCGTCGCTCGGCAGGCTCGAGAGGTTTGCGGACGTGCGAAGGGGGTGGGATTCGCAAGTGAAATTAAGGAATTTTCCCGAGACCCCAGCTGTTACGGTTTCTAGATAAGCAAAAGTACCACGAGGTTAAACGTTTCTTAACCATAGGTGCTACTGTAAGATAACCTTACTACCTACAAAAACTACAATCTATCCCTGATACCATTCACCCCTAACTGCCAATACCCTCATCGTCATTTGTTCCCCCGTTCCATCATAACCCTCATCCCTTCCCATTACGACACATACATCGACGAAAAAAAAAACCTCTCCGGAATGTCCGGAGCACCCGGCTGAATTATACATAGGCGATCTCGCGCTTTCTCTCACACATTCGATCGCTCGTCCCCTTTAAAAGAGCGGCGCGCTTCATTGTCTGGCCCGGAGGACGCTTGACCTTCTCTCTGGAGTGCGCCCCGACCCCGAGCGTTACACACATATGTACGTGTATGTATATGTGTGCTCTGGTACCGAGGTCTCGCGAGGGCGACAAAGTCGCTTTGTGAAGAGAGAGGGACACAGAGGTCTCTTAGGTGCGCGAATTTCTCTCGATACGTCTCTCTTTGTTTTTCTTGTCGCGCGAGGCTTTGTACGCAAGAGCTGCTGCTGCAAGGACACGCGCATGTGTACGCTTGTGGCTGTTTCATAATAAGAGGATAGAGGAACGGGGGGCTGGCTTTTTCTTCAGGTGCGCGTACCGAGAACATGTCTTTGTTTTTCCTCGTGTGTGTGACTGTGGCCTTCGATTTTTTAGGGCAGTGGCGCGCATTGTGCCCGACTTTTTCGGGAGTAGGGTGGTGTTCTCTTCGTATAAGGTAAGTGGATGGATGGAGCCCTTTGCTGGACAGCTATACACTCGCTTTGTCTCTTTCGACTTGAGGTGCACTGCAGGGTTGGAGGCACGAGTCTCTTCGTGTAAGAAGTCCGACTCGAAATAATACAAAAGTAAACCTTGACGCCGGGCTTTTCTTTTCTATCAATATATATAGGAAGACAAACTCTCTACTCCCCACTCTGCTCTCCTCGAGTCTCGTACTACACGGACAAAAAAAAGTTAACTGTAACAGAGATGCACCGTGTCAAACTTCCAAATCTCATCCGCCCGCGCACGATTCATCGCTCACGCGAAACTTCGCCTACTCTATTCGGCGAATCCCCTTCTCGAAGTTGGGGGAAACTGAAAGACAGAGAGGGAGAGAAAAGAAGGGACTGTGGACTTATTTTCCGAGGGCAGGATTTTTACGAAACCCAGGGCTTGCCAACGAGACCCCGGGGAGAGACACAACAGTCGTCACGCGTACTCTGTATGTGCGTGTGTTATTGGACGCTTAGTCGCGGTACGGCTGTGTGCAGGAGGATTCACGGCTATTTTTTGTACGGCTATCGCGAGGTTTATCTAGATAGCTCGGTGGTATTTGCATGAAGGGAGATATACGTGTGTGTACTATACGGTTTACGCGTGGTTTTTGCGTATATTACGCAGAGTTTTATGATTTGTGAATTGAGCTGCGAATTGGATCTTTGAATAGTAAACAAAGAAAAAAAAAGCATGTACCACCCAGTATACCCCCAAAATTTCACCTTACTAATATATATCTAAGAACCTCTCGGATCAAAGTGAAAGCCTCTCACGCTTGTCTCTCAGCTTCGCTCAAACTCACCCCGATGGATTGGAAAATGCAATTTTTCTGGGATGCTATAATAGCCCTCGTAGCGGCGTTCAATTAGAAAATTCGATATTCCATCGCGCACTCGTATAATAACTTCCGTGAAACGCGCTCGGACAGCTGCAGCTGCCGGAATTAAAAATCGTTTTTTATTATTATTGTTGTTATTATTATTCAGAGTCGCGACTGCGTTCTGTCACGCTCGAACGGCGCGGCCTTTTTTGTCGTGACGGATGTGATGGAAGTGTCAAAAGGTCGGAATGGTAATGATTCTGGGCAAATGGGAGGCGTAAGTTTGATTGGCATGTGGTGCGACGGTGAAAGTTTTGCAAGTAATTAAGATTATGTTAAGCGGTGTAGAATGAAAATTAAACACATTTCATACATGGTTGTTTACGAACATTATTATTTACGAAAGTAATTAAGTAATTAATTTGGTAAAAGTTGAACTACTCGTCTAAAAAATATTAATTATTCGAATTGCAAATCTAATACTGTAACAAGCTTAAAATATTTTCTAAAAAATTAATTGAAAAAATATACCTCTTTGTACTACTAAATTTGAAAAAGCAAGAATTTCATCCCCCAAAATCACTTTTTCCCAAACCCCAACCACCGGCCATATCCATAAACTTCGATCCGTTCCGCCCGTACACAACGAAAAATCATTCGCCCCAGAAATTCCGATCTCTACCGATATTTACGAGGCTCGTGTGCGTTCGTTAACTACGAGCTCCTGCAGCGACGGGCGTAGTGTGTGTGCAGTATGCAAAAGCGAAAGACGCGATAAGAGCTGGAGAATTTGGGAAAGGAGTCGAGACTGTTGAATACTTTAGCGGATAGGGGAGGAGGGGATTACGGAGTTCTGATCGCGTCGGGAGAGTTGATTTCGAGGAGAAAATCACTGATTGTTAGCCGGAGTCTCTGTGTGTGTGTGTGAGTGTGATGAGATTAAATCTTGGAAAAGGGATTTAAAGTACCATTGGATTAGAAGTAACTTTAGTTGATAATTTATCGGCAGCTATGAATCTATATCCATTACTATGGTAATTTCCCGTTCGATTTTATTTATCGATTCTCCAAGTCGCCGAGGTAATTTTCAATCCAAAGAATTTCACCGACAATATTAATCAAAAACTTGTCTCGCGTGTAAAGAAAAATGCACAAGTTAGAAAGCTTATACGACGTATAGACGCGCGTATCTTTAAAGCCGGCGCGCGTTATTAACGGCCCCGTAAACCCACTCATCGACTCCATTACGGGCCGCGCTCGTGCTTATATCCTCCCTAAAACCACACTAACTCTCCAAGAAATTTCCAAGTGGCGCGCGTTTTCCGCGTTATCTCGCGACGACGTACAATGGCGGCCGGCTACCCTTAATCTCACCCTACATATACATATACGCATACATATACATACATGCACACACACGTATACCTGGCCGGAGGATAAATTGCCTCTCGGCCGCGTAAATTAACGATAAGGTCGTAGCGCGCGCGGCGCGCAAGAACGAGCTAAGCCGGCCGATTATTCGATAACCGAAAATTTTCGATTAACGGCCGGGTTGGGAGACGGAGGAGGAGAGTGATGTATGTGTCCTTAGCTTGGCTTGAGATATATGTAGATGGGAAGGACGGTTAATGTTGAAGTGCGAAAGTAAGGCTGAAGATTAGCGAGTTTGTTAGTTGTTTGGTAAAATATATTCGTACTTTTTTTTTAATGTTTTCTTGACAGCAGTTTAATACACGCGCTAGAAAGTGCGTGCAATTAAAATAAAAGTATAAACACGATGGGAAAGGACACTTTAAAGCGATGAAAAATTCACTCCTACGAGAATCTCCCTAAAAAGAAAGAACCGTCGCATGACCCCTCAATAAAAAAGCGCCCCGAAAAAACGCCTTTCACGCGCACCTTTGAAAGTTCGCGATCTGACCTACATTTTTTACGCGCACCGATCATGGAACACATTATTTTTTCGAATCTTTCGCTCCTGATATATGTACGTTACACGCTCGCACACCCTGGGGACCGATTTCTTACCTACCGCAGGGGGTTACTGCTACTACTACTGGCCAGACTTTTTGAACGTAGCCGCGCAGTAAATTTTTGATATAGTTAAAGGTAATGCCGCGGTTAAAGCAAGCACGTGCGGTTTCGTGGTAATGGATGCTGCTTATTTTTGAAGGCGGATGGAATCGTTGCAAATTTCGGACTGGAATGCCGAGTTTGCGAAAAAAAAATTTTTTTTCTTCTTATGATTTATCTAAATTTTTTAACGTTTTTTTGAGGGGTATTAAAACCGATGAAAGATTCTTATTTCTTTATCAAAAATTTTAAACGGTGAACTAAAGCGTCATTAATATTTGTCAGAATATTGAAATATAAAATTAGTGATTCTCTTTACAAAGCAAAGCAACATTTTTTTGTTCGTCAATTATAATGCGTAATTTCATAATCTATGATTGATTGAATTATTGATTGATGAAATTATTACGTATAGCAGGTGCAGTATTGATTATAACACGGCTATAGCCTATAGTTTAGTATCAATTTGAGCGTAACGGTAATGTCAGATGTACAACTAATTATGTATGTAAATTTAGTAGTAAAGTGCTAAATTATGAATAGTTTAGCATCACTTTAGGAAGTTGCCGCTGATTACGGCGTACTCTGACACACTACAATTATCACCTAATCTTTATACCTCTATTAAAAATTTACAAAGTAACGATGACATCTTTATATGGGTACGTGCACATAAATAATATGTCGTTAGATGTCAAAGTTAGAGCTATAAGTATACGGTATTATATAAGGAATTTTGATTATTCAGATATTGGTGTCGTCCTCATAGTGAAAGTTTTACTCGAGATCCACGACTTCTATACTGTCCATGTTCTTTAATCGACTTGAACGAAGTTTTTCAATTCATCTTTTTTTATGCCCTGGACAATAGCATAACTTATTTTTCCATTCGCTCCCTTGTGGTCAGAAATCCCGCATACGTTTTCCGAACAGCCTTTATTTCTCTCTTTACAACGTCACAGTAGAGCTGATAATTGTGTTCCTTATTGAAAAAAATTGATAATGCATAATTTTTCATTGAAAAGGTTCTGAACAAATAAGTAAATAGATTTTCTTTCGCAAATATTAATTAAAAAACTTTTCTCAACTTATAAGAAAAGTGAAAATAAAGCAATTGACATCTATTTAACCCATTCGACAACTATTTTTAACTAAACAACATTATTAACAGTTCCACAAACCGACTATTTCACTATAAAATAAATATAAATATTCCAGCCAAGTAAACCAAACCACTTTATATGCACATCTCGCACAATTAAACCTTAATTAGCTCCCTCCGGTAACCCAAAAGACCCTCAGCCCGCTAATTTTCTTCAATTTTCTCAACTCCCAGCCTTATATTGTCTGACCGACCGCGCGCTACCCTCACCGCTGGCCATTCAAAATTTTTATTGTCGAAACCGCTTGGACTCCGCACTGTTTCGTGTGTCGTTCAAAAATGCACCCTTCCCCAACTGGGTCAGCAGCCGCAGCGACCGCCGAAAAAGCCCTCTCGAAACACTTTCCACGGGCGCCCGCGCGCAGACCGCATAATCCCCACGGCTTTGTCTCCGTCCAAAAACAAACATCCGACGCACGAGTAACAAAAAAAAAGAGAAAGAACATATTCCCAAAAGCGCGCGACGCGCAAACGGAATTAAAGCACTGCTGGTGCTTATTAACTCGCGTTTCTATCCCCGAAAGAAATCCATTGAGGCGGACATTGCGGGAAGGGAGGGAGTAAACACGGTTAAACGAGAAAATGCATTATACAGGGCTCTGATGGGACGAAATTTTTGCGGCCCTAGAGGCGTGCTGGCGGTCTCTGCCCTGCCTCTCTATTCACTTTGCCGCGCCGCGTGTATATATAAGGCAGGCTCGAGTATAGAAGCGGCTGGAGTGCGAGACTCTCGGTAATGGCGAAGTTTCTCGGTGGGTAATTAGATTGACATTTTTTATGGCTGGCTGGTGAGGGCTATAAGGGTGAATGGAGTTACAGTGGGCTTGCAAGATGTTTTTCAACATTTTTGCTTTTCCTGAAGTAGGAAGGGGGTTTTGTTCTTCGTTGTTTGTTAGGAAAGCATTGTTATATCGTAAGATGAAAACATAAGATGATAATTATTATACTTGATAATTATACTTTCATATGTTAACGTACCACTAAATATGTAAGCTGCGTTAAACTAAGAACAATGAAAATCTAAATTATATGTGGTTTCAATTAAGGCTAATTATCAGTATACATACCCTGCACATAAAAGAAAAAAATATAGATTGTTGAAAAGAAACCAAGTTTGTATTTCAAAATCCATAATTTATAAAGCACTAAAATATTCCGCATAAATTATCATAAAATTTTGATTTTCAACGTCGAGTTATACAAAATCCTTACAAGATAGCCAGTCACTCGTATCAACCAGCGCAATTCCCTTTCTCGGTCCATTTACCAAACCGAATGCCCGCACCCTCCAGCCGACCTTCACCTCCCCTCTACTACCATTGTTTAAACAAAAGGCAGCAGCTGCAAAAACCACGTCATAAACATCGAAATAAACCCAAGCAGTCGCGGCAATAAAACTCTCGGAAGCCGGCGAATGCCGAACTCGTAAACCTATGGCCAAAACGCGCTTGTGTGTCCAGCACGCGTGCCGAAATCTCTCGGCCCTCCCCCCATCAAAATTCGAAATCCCTAGGCCAAGCAAAAACGATAGCAGTGTGTCCCGATTAAAACATCAAACACCGGTGGCCCACCGCGAATATAATCGGCGCGCTCGTAAATACCTGCGCGCTTACGCTCCTCCTGTATTCTATCCTGGCCCTGCCATAATCTTATGAGGGAGAGAGAGTTATCGGCGGAGCCGATCGATTACAGCTAGTGCGCGCGGAGGATGTTTACGATGTAGTAAAGCAGCGAGGCGAGGTGAACCGAGGCTCATCGCCTGGGTGAACCCGGCAAAGGAGAGACGATGCAGTCGCGATCCTACTCAGGATGATGATGAAAATTTGAGGGCATTAGCGGGGAGATATGGTTTATAGGAAGCTATGGGGAAAGGAGAAGAGCTGAGACAGATACGATGATCTGCGGTTGTGTTGTAAATATAGATTTTATTCAACGTGGTACATGGTAAGATTTGCAATTCACACTTTCTAATAACCTCAAGAACGGATATATTTTACAAGATACTTATAATGTCTTTGAAATAGATCTTAACAATAATTTGATAAATATAATTTACTTTTTCTTCACATTATTGATGAAACACATCACTATACATTCGATGAAAAAAGCCACAGAAGACACAGTACATCCACAAAACAAAAGGATAGTGAGTTTCAGAGCAAAAAGATTCTTTGTGACCGATCCGTCATCGGTGTGAGACAGTTCAGTATGGTTTTTATAATCGAGATATCGATCTATCCCTCCTTCATAAAGACTCCGAAGTATCTTTTTGAATCTGGTCACGTACGGTGATGATCTTTCAAAGTTGTACAACAGTCGAAGGCAATTGAACACTGGCTTGGCTATTTTAGCCTTTTGAATTGGATACATTGATCCATTTTTAAATACTTCCAAGTAATTTTCGGTATCTATACATATGTGATGTCCACCTAATGTCAAATTTTCAATTAATGGACGAATGTATTCCACCGACTCGGTGTGTTGTTGGATGCCCTGAATTCGAGGATCGTTTTGCCAAAATAAGTCATCGTAATAGCCTTTGTACACGTTTACTTTTAATTCTGATTCTTCGATACTCTCGAAAGTGTCAAAAGATATTTCTCCGTCTTCCAATTTGATGTTCAAAAACTCCGAAAACGAGTCCATCGTATATGCAAGCGATATTATAAGGATATTCCAGAATAGTATTCGATCCACCACCTTCTTTGGTTGTTTTCTAACACTGATTCCAAAGAGAATTTGAATGACCTCAAAAATGGAAATGTCATCTTCATAAATGTTTAAATATTTCATGGAATAAATGAATGTTATTACAACAAAAGGAACTACACAGAAAAAAATAATAAAACTTTCTGGAACATGGAAATGAATCGCATAAATAATTGGTACCATAGCACGCAAATATTGACAGTCGTTTTCCATGTCGACCATTATAATATTTTGAAAAGTGATCTGACCATGTCCGTATTGCTTCTTAGGGATAGCGCCAAGATTAATATCGTTATTCTCCAACTTCTTAAGTAATTCCTTTGATGCATTTGGATACTTCATATTTATACCAACTTCGACGTACTTCAAAGTAAAATGCATTGCATTTAATACCGTTGCAGTCAAGGGAAACTTAAAGCCTGCCATGGCTACTATCTCACCATTCGACCTTTCAATGACAGACTTTTCTAAATCGCTGCTTATTACACCAACACTAAAGTTATACCCGTAAGTATCAAGTAATTTGTTGGGAAATATTTCCTCTCTCTTACTTACAAATTTCTTGACAATAACGTTTTTGAATGGATTATAAAATTGCAATAAACAATGAGATTTCTGCAAAGTATAGTCAAAATTCCTCTCCAAAACAGAAAAGTCTAAAAATTGTTTGGACCATGCGTATTTAAATATTACTTCAATATCAAGTTCAGAAATTGATTTATCGCATAAAGAAATCAATAGTAATTTTGGCTTTGCAGACTTTGGAAAACTTGATGCGTAATAATCAATGTAACAGTATACATTTTCAACTAAAACATTTGATTCACATACCGGTAAAATGTTAAGAGAAGTACTTGTTGAATTAGTTAATAGGGCCGTCGTTGAATTCTTTTCACAGATGTATTTCAAATCAACTGTAACAAATGGAGATCCCTGGGAAATTTCTTTAATAAGAAAATTTACCTTCGATAGGATTATACTGTCAGCACTATTGATAAAAACTGATACTAGGGGAACGCTGCCATTAAGATTTTTTTTAATGAATTTAAAACAATCGCTTAGAATCGAATATGCATTATAACTTTCAATATTAATAATTACAATTAAAATAATACAAAAACAATTACAAGACATGTTTAATGTTAGCGTATTTGTCACTAGCAACTCGGACAAACACTGACTTTCAAAAACTGTCAAGAGCACCTTCAGTATTGATTTTTCTTATTTATTTAGTATATTTTTTTCTTATTTATTTAGTATATTTTTTTCTTATTTACTTTGAACTTTGTTTTTCAAAAGAATATCATGCTCACTCCTTTATAGTTATTGATCTTACTAAACTATTATCAAAAACATATACCTCGTAAACGTTTTAAAATTGTATGCTATTAGGGTGGCGACTAATATAAAATCATTTTTTACAAGAAAATTGTTTTAAAATTAGATGAGGCCACTTAATTTAAAAAAAATCCATATATCATTTATTTTTTATCACCCTCGTTATGAAAATGGAAATATCACTTGGAATCGAAATCACTTTCGCTGAAGAAACTCAACGTTCGATCGAACAATATTTACAAGGCTATTTTCTCTTCGGCTTTATTCTCTCTCTGTCTATCTTACAGAGCCGCTCTTCCCCATCGATACGCACGTCACCCGGCCAATCGAGATATTATCCAATGAAAAATTAAAACAAAACACCGTTCCACCCCGGCAGCAGACACGAGCGCAAATATTTGCGCGCTCCGGAGAATATTGCCTTGTATAATCATCGAGCGCAGGCCGTTATATAGACGAGAGTGGGAGAGACGAGAAGAATTATTTGCGCGATATAAGATTTTCGATCTCCGGAGGAAACTTACGTAACGGAGCTTCGGACTATTTCCAAAGCGTCAGAGAGAGAATCGATCATTTTCTGTTGCCACGCGGTCACTAGGAAACCCAGCTAAAACTTAACCACAAAATAACCTAACAAAAATCTGTCGGGATTACCATCTTACACCTCAAAAAACACACATACACACAATACATCACTATATCAAAAAAATTCATCGAATTTTGCTTTTCTTCGAAACAACAAAGACTCTTCAATTCCCTCCCGAGATTGGAGATCGCGGAATTTCAACGGCTGTATCTGCGTTTTTATCGTCGACGAGCGCAGCGGTGAAACAATGCTCGTTCGATACGCTATGGAATTGCAGTTCGGCGCGATTCGGAGAAAAAGGAGTTACGAAACGCATACGACGCGCGCTGATCGCCGGTTACATCGGGATACGTACGGATTATACAAGGAAGACACGTCGCCGCGGGAGATTCCGCCTCTTTTCTCGAATACGAGATTACGCGCCGTTTGATTCCGAACTTACGTTTCGTTTGTTTTCAAAAGGAACGTTATTATGATAATGAGTGTGTGTGTGAGACATTATGCGATCTGAGATAATGCGTGATAAAGATTGGATTATAATGTTAAAAGCGAAATACGGTATATATGTGAATGACCTAGTTGTGGCTATTTATTGATGTTCTACAGATAATTTCCAATCGACTGCAATATTTACGTCAGCGTGATTTATATATAGGTGAGAGTAAAAAAAAATTGATCTTTATTTATAATTGGATAAAGCTGTTGTACCCAAGGCCAGTCACGCTAAAATAACACGAGGCGCTGATGCTTTAAGGATTAAATAAATCAACGTAAAATAGTAACCTGAATATCCATCCACTTGCATTTCAATCAATATACCTAAGTGTATAATACAACTTCTCAATGTAATAATAACAACGATCACTAACTAGCAGACGGTCAGGTTTTCCAAATCACGGATTTGGCTGAAATTTTTGAATAGGTTTTTGGATATAGAAATATGAAGAAAGCTGCAATATTAGACCCTAATGCTCAAATAAACTAAAGTTCTGGGCACATTTAGTTTTATTTTGAAAAAAAAGTCTTGACAAAAATCTTTTCTATTTAACTTTAAAATGTCTTAAATATCATTTCAATTAGAGAATGTGGAACTAGAAAAAATGAGCTTTCATTTGCTTTTATAATGATTCAAAAATATTGATTGCTTCCAAAGTTATGAACGCTTAAAATTGAGCAAAAGTGCACCAAAATACGCAGGCAGTCGAACAGTGCATTTTGGGGATTAAGCAGTGCGTTTTCGATGCTCAACTTTAAACGTTCATAACTTAGGAAGAATGTACA
>UXGD01005442.1:0-14451 GCA_900474315.1 Torymus auratus
AGTAAAAATTAATTAAAGGAATCAGTAAATTAAGTTTGAGGAAGCTACGTGCCAATGAATTGGCAGCGGTTTTTTAGTATAATTTAATAGTAAGAATAAAAATAGGTTCAATTTCTTACCTCGGCTAAATTGCAAGAAAACCTTTGAAAATTATTTTTTGTATATTTTATTCTATCTGTATGGTTGAAAATTTTACTCTATAGTATACACACAAAATAAAGTTAATAACCATTTCGCCCGGGGTAACCGTGTTGCCGAGGTCTGCCCTATAATATCATGAAATGAGACGAAGCGCGAAGAGCTTATTGAATTAGACGGTTTCACTTCAAGTTGGAATTTCGTTGATTGCAATCTTATGAGTTACGGGGTTAATTGCCTGCAAGGTTGACATATTTTACGAGGGACGTGTGTAAGTACCTTTAGGACTGATCGGATACTTCGAAAATAAAACTTGTAGACTTTCCTTCGACGGCCGCTTGTAGAGCACGGGATTCTTAGGGAAGTTTTTCGATTTGAAAAGCTGTTATAACGGTAAATTGCGAAGGACTTTTTATCAGTATCCAATAAATATTTTATTTCGCTTTTAAAAGCTTTCCGAAATAACGGATTCAAGTGCCTCTTAAAAAATTTTGCTGCTGCTCGTGGCGACATTGTGGAAACTGTGTACACGTGCAGAGTTCAACAGCAGGTCACGTGAAATTTCATTTTAATATTTACGAAAAGTTATTTACAATTGAAACTGGTCCGACTTTACAATGTAAGTATGTGGCGTTCATTTGAATTTTTTATTAAATAAAAATCGATCGATAAATTCTATAAATACTGAAAGTTATCAATAAAACGGGTAACTAAATTTTGAAAATTAAAAAATGTTAAATAAAATAAATTTATTGTTTTTAATAATTAGAAAAAGAAAGAAAAACGATAGCCTGAATGGGAGGTCACGATAACCATGTGCGATTACTTGATTTGACAGTTTGACGAAATCGGGTCTGTCTGAGTATAAGCCTGACTCTTGCACCGGACACCGTGCAGCGAGTATTTTATCGCGAGATAAGGAGCTTCCAGCTTGCATCTTCTTCAAAAGTAGCTCAACGATATACCGCGACAGCTATTCGGTGTCGACTGTGCATGTAACAGTACAAAACATTATCGAGTGTGGGCAGCTCAAAAAACTGTTGAATATAAAATTTATAATATTTGTACAAGATTCCATTCTCTACTATATTATATTAATGTATTTAGAAAATACAATTTCAAACTTTTTTAGAAATCGCTAATAAACACAGAATCAGTAAACGGGAGAAACTCATACAATACATAAATACAAGAATAATAGAGAACGGTGACAAACGTTGACTGATAACAAATGAAATGTCCTGTTTAATCAGTTGTATAACTGCATTGGTAGACGGGTTCTGATAGTTCACAATCGTCTTGTATTTCCTTTGCCTCTGGTGCAAACTATTCCATTGCTCCCTGAAAGTTTAAGACTCGTCCAAGAATGATAACAAGTAGAGGGTCACTCTTGTAATGATTGATTTCAAATAAAGAGTTTTAATAAAGAAATAGATTACAGTTAAACAAATTTGTAGGAGACATTGATTATTCGTAACGCGTAATGAATTAATTTCTCACATACCAATGTGCATCGTAATTGAATTCATTCTAATTGAATTACTTTATGAAGAGTTATCATGTGATAATTAAATTTAATATACCAACTAGATCATATGCACGCTACGCGCGCGGAGATAAACTGTAAGAATTAACCTTATAATAAATAAATAACATTACGTTGCCATAGGTATACATAGCTACAGCTGTGGCAGCTATGACGACGCTGTCGACCAATCAAATTGCGAATAAAACGCTAAATGAAATAGCCATCAATTTTAATAAAGGGGATTAATTAATTAATAATAAAGAGGATTTTCAGATAAATCGGATCCCTTTAGTTTGTTAATTATGAGTGAAAATTTGATTTTATGATTTTAAAACGTAATGCCTAGGTATTTGAATAATATATATATACTTAGCATGCATATGTTTTATTATGCGCATAAGTTTGTGAGGAAATGAAAATCAAATCGATTATTTATTAAAACGTTTCAAATATGTATAAATTTATCTCAATGACCGCCGTATTTCTGAAAAAATAAATTTTAAACTTTATAAAATTTTTTTTATTGATTAACGCATTCGTTGCGGAAATAAAAAGTCTTCTTCCATTTATTATTAATTATTTACAGCCCTCACTTGTAATACTATAACAATTTTTTTTTAACGTAAGAGATTATAATTTACTATTATAAAGATGAATGATGAATCGAACAATTGATATCCATTGTATAATCCAATTTCTTGAGAAATTTAATACAATATGTTAAGAGTTACTGGTTATTTTTATTCAGGTGAAGAACCGTTTTTTCTTTAATGCCTTCATATTCTTTTTTGACTGTACAAATAATCATTAATAGTAGATTATGCACCTAGGGAGTTAAAGTAAAGAATATTTTAGATCGCATACAATTGTCGCTCGAGCCGAAGGCGAGAGTGACAAATATGCTATCTGAGGGATTTTTTACTTACTCCCGTGGTGCATATGCTAATTTTCTCCACAGGGAGCGTAAAATGCGTAGGCTGTTTTTCGCCCGCAGAGCGTACAGTACGCACTTTACGCGCCGTGTGGAAAAAACTTTTATTTGTAAAGAAACATTATAATATACGATCGTGACAATTTGGTTAGTTTTATAATTAAACGAATGAAGAATGAATCAAACGAAACCTTGACAAAGACTTGAAACTACAGAGGAAGCCTTGTATTCGTTTGTCTGATTGAATCAATTAAGATCACCGAGACGAGGCGAGAGGGGCCATCGCTCGCCGACGAGCAGGCGATTACATCAACAACACCAACGTTCGGGCGACGAGGACGATGAGGATGATGAGGACGACGAGCGGTTCCCGGAACAGACGAATAGCAAATACGCGGAAATGCAGGCGGCCTCGAGGAGACTCGAGCGTCGACTGCCGGAGCTCGAGCGTCGCTTTCAGGAAAGCAGTGCCAGTCGGCAAGAGGTTCGTTGAAAGCTTCTGCGTGTGTATACATCTTGTGGCTTCACAATCGTCTCCTACCGCAAATATTCATTCGTCGACTATTATGACTGCTAATTAGACATAATGTGGAGAACAAATTTTGAAATTCGATTAGTATAATAGTATTAGGAGGAAGTGAATAAATTGTCTTTTTATTTAATTGTTTTTATATTTTTATGGATAGTGCCGGATTTCATGTTAGGTTTCTTTAATAATAACTTTTGTCTAACAATTTGATAGTGCAAGAAATTAAAAGTTCTTTAAAATCTTTTAAACAATTTGCCTGTTACTTTTATCTTCAAATGTATTGAACTATTATTTTAGATGATATATTTACAACATTGTTAGTGGTGAATTTTCTACTAGGTGCGGCAGATAGACGCGTATTTTACGACCTTGATTTACGAAATTTTACAGCGTATTTGAAGTTAAGAGTTATTTCTCGTTTAATATTATATCAGCAGCTTTTATATAAAGACATAGTTACATAATCGATATACAATTACGTTCCATGAATGTCCTTTTTTCAATTTTTTACTTTTACAAAACTCGAAAGAAATTTCTATTGGAATTCAGCGCCGCGTCATTGGAATCCAGTGAATTTATCTGATCAAAAATAGTACCATAAATTTTTGTTATTCGTTCTTATAAAGAATTTAAGTCTAAAATAAAAAAATTCTTATCTTGTTATTAGTGGTATTACTTATGACTAATCAAGTCTCATACCTACAAAAACTTTATAATTTTAATAATTTTAATATTTTTTACAACTAAAAAAAACAGAATTCTTATACTAGATCTTTTAATTCTTATGTTAAGCTAAAAATAGCTTTTACTTAGTAAATCAGTAGAGTGACATCTATATCAATGACATCCGGAAAACATTTTTAACGAATTTCAGATTCAGACAGGGCGTCACGCCGACTCTAAAATCACCGAGAAGTTGGAGAAGCTGCCGAAGGCGACGCAGACGAACCTGCCACCGCCGTTGAGCTCGATCTGCACGAACCCAGCGACGGCGTGCAAGCACACACCAAACCCGCGACAGGACAGCAACGTCTCCTCCGACAGCTTCAGCCAGACGAGCTCGCCGAGTTACACGAGCAAAACCATGGAGGCGCCGCTGCTGCCGCACAAGCACATCAACGGAAAAGTTCCAGGCAAGCCCTCGCCCTACTCCCTCCGGCCTCCGCGAAAGCGCGTTACGTGTCGCACCCGCGCTAAAAATGTTGGCCGATGTTTTTCAGTAGAAAGTAACTTTTGCGCCTACAGTGTGCTGCAGATTGGATTTGACGGGAAGCTCTCTCCTTCAAATTATTTTCTACGAGGAAAAGTGATGGTTCCATATTGGATTTTAGTTTTTCAAGAGTTATGACATTTTTTAAGAACGGCCTGTCTTCAAGCATAAATTACTTACGTATAAACTCCATTTTTATGCGAGGAAAATTCTTTATTTGATAAATTACATTCTTTGTTTCCTAATGTAGCCACCATATTTCATTCCCTGAAATTAATGATCGCTTTTAAAAACAGCCGAGACATCGATAAGCATACCACATCATTACATTAGAATTATTACTTTTTTCTGTGTATTAATTTCCAGCTTTACTTTAAATAACGTAATATAGCTTTCTCTGTTTAAATAATTGTAGCGGTTGGTTGTATTTGTTATGTCTGACCAATCGTTGATATTACTCCTCATGTTGCTTTGTCCTCAATACTTATAGATTCTGGAAATCCTATATAACCCTTAGGCTAAATACGTGCCACATATGATTAGATACTGTAAATTATGTAAAAAAGTAAAAGTCATAAGTCTTACTTCCATTGAGAAGACTTTAGGAGCAAGCTTCGCGAACTCCCGCCATCGCTCCATTGCTTCCAAACAGTATTTTCGTCGCTTGCGAGCATAGACAATGCGCGTGAGGGCGAATTATCCATTGTCTCTTGCCAGCTGCATCGAGCTGGCAAACTCGCTCGCGAGAGTTCAAAGAACGTCCTAAACTTTCTGTCTGCAGGCAGAGCACTAGCACCAGAACCAGAGAATCCGCCGGGAAGCCCGATCACCAAGTCCATGAGCACGCCCGCGAGTCTGCAGACCATCGTCAGATTCCAGAATGGCAGCAACATGTCGTTACACCACCGAGTAAGTACACATACGTGCCTGTGCATGCTTCAGTTCGAAAGGTTCTCAACGCAAATATAACAGTCTCACGAGGTGGAGTGAAACCTTACGTTTTAGAGTTACCGGGCGACGAAGGAGTGGCTATAGTAACAGCGTAATTGCGAGCGGAAGCTCTCTCAACGGTGCTGTTACGTTTGATCAAAGCTCTCCCCTCAGCCTCTCTCTCTCTGGTAAACTGTCAATCGTCGTTCGATTTTCCGTACCATTGGAGAGAGAGAGTGTGTGTGTTTGTAAGAGGGAGTTAGCGTTCGCTCGTTCGAGCTTTTCTCCTTCAAACTCGTCGATTTTCGAAATATACATTATCCGCTGGAAGTGCTGGGGATGTATATATATGTACATATCTACCTTCGTCATCAGCTATCAGCTTAACGAAAGTTTCCCAGTGATAATTGTCGAGCGAATTTGTGAGGGTGAAGGCGGGGATTGGACAGATTTTGAAGATATCGATTTTACGCTTAATCACTTTGTGTACTAATGCGAATAGGAAATCGTCTAACGGACTAATGTTTGAAAATGGGACATATCATTATAAAACTGTCGGGGATGGATATTTCGAATAGATGCTGCTTTCTCTTAAAAAATTTATTGCCTCTAAATGTGAGCAACTTTTTATTCTTTATTTTTACTTTATCATTTCGCATGTAATTTCAAAACAGTGAAAATAGTAGGTATACGGACTACTTCATAATGTATATAAATAATTAAAAGAGACATTTTTTAACATCCTGAAAATCTGCGTGTTGGTTTTTTTTTCGTTTTGGATGATTTTACTTATAATTAATAATGGAATAATAGTTTTTTTTCAAGTAAAACTTGTTTCTGTAGTTAATAATGTTTGTAAACTATTGCAATTAATTGTGGCTCGTTTTCACAAGGTTGAAAAATAATAAAATATGCCATCTAGGCTGAATGTTTAAATAGCGACTGCCAAAAATAAAACACAGTATTTTGTCAAATATTATAAAGAATATTTCTAAATTAATATTAAATAGAGATAAAATATGACGTTATTGATCATAAATAACCTTATGCTTCAATTGCCTTATAAAATAGTAATCAGTGAAAAGAGAATGATAATGCATAATGATAATTGTATAAAACTTAAATCACGATCTGTAAGTCTTGGAATATCGTGAATTTAATCTTGAGTTATCTGCAATACAAACGAATGAGAATTCTTATTAGACGACTAAAAATATCCTTTCGATTGAATGTTAAGTATTTTAATGGCAATATCGTTGTCAACAAAGCCTTGATACTTGTTTGATCGCTATTTAGTTTCTTTGTATTCGTAAAATGTTAAAAAATAATGTCATGAAATCAACAGAAATTATGATATAAGTTTTATGCAATCATCTTTTAGAACAGATATCATACATGTTTTTGGAAATTTCTATTTATACGAATTTTTTCTGATTCCACTAAAGCAAACGACCTTGATACATTATATGGAAATTATAATATTTAGTAGCGTTCTCTTTTAAAATATTTACAAATAGAATATTTATGCTTTTATTTATTAAACGTACGGCAAAATGTACTAGGGGCAATTGGAAGATATGTTCAATTGTATTTCAATTATGAAATATGAGGAATGCTACTAGAAATCTACTCTTATTGACGTTTTAAAAGCGTAAAAAAATGACGAGACAAATAGTGATTACATGAAAATAGTCTTGTTACACTGATTTAACCGCACATCAATTTTTCTTTTGAAATTTTTAAGTATAACTTCTATTCTATTCTATAAATTTTGATATAGTAATCCTTTTATCTTTTGCTGTGCTTATCATCTTGGATAAAAGAAAAAATTCTGACAAAAAACGTGTCAAAAAACGTGTCAATATTCGATTTTCTAAAAAGCTATGGAAGGTCGCTATATATATGTGTATATATAGTTGATTATAATATATACACGTAAACAGAATTTCCTATCACGTACATTCACTGTATATATATCGATTGATTTTGAAGCACGGTTGTGCATGTATACTACGGCTTTTACTCAACCACGTACTGGAAGACGAAAGAGAAATACACTGATTTACATTTGGTAGTAACTAAACGTGTTACATGAATTTTAATTTATAGATCATTCGAGACATGAGAAGGCCGAGCAGTCATTATGTAACGAGAGGGAGGCTGCGATTTCGGTTCGCCCAAGTCTTGGTCAACGCGGTCGCTCTAATGGCTATCGCTGGTGGTTTGGCAGCCTACTTCAAATGTAAGGATTACACCAAAGTTATTTGTTTTTTTATTTTTTATAAGTTACTGATAACAATAACTGTTAAATTTTATTTAAATTCAGAGAATGTCTTTAGTACGTGTTCTATCAAATGCACTTGCAATCAGTATATAAAGTAATTAATATAATTTAATCACCTGTAGTAGTATATATCTAAAGTATTTAAACATAAATATACAATAGCTATTAAATTCTATTTATTATTTCCTAGATATTAAATTAATTCTATAAATTACTCCGCAGTAAGGACATTTGTTAAATTTTAATTTAATTATTTAAGAAAATATTAATAAATTTTTATTGATTTTATTACTTAATTACAACATAACCTAATATTCTTTGCTCACGAAATATAAGCAAGGTCTAACAGCTTCACGTATGCAGAGGTAGCTTTTGAACTTTTTTTAAGAATAGAAGTAGTACATTACTCTTTTAATGTTCTAAGTAACAACATTTCAGGAAAAGAAGATTACGGTTCAAAGATCACAGCGAAATCTCGTACTTTACTTGAAAAGAAACAAGAAAAGATTCTTTGAAACACACCCAAAGAATCAACGTGAAAGCTAACTTTGAGCGTGTCTTAAAAAGCGCTTAGAAAAAACAAATGAAATTCGGTTGAAGACAAAGTGCAAATACCAGTCGTATATATCTTTCCTAAAATTAATAAATTCTTATTCCCTATTACGTAATTGAATATAACAAGACAATTAATTGAACAAATTACAACATATAATTATTTTTCATTTAATGTTTGGCATAGCGAAAAAGTTATAAATTATATTATTATTTAGCAGTAATTAAATACATGAAAGTTTTACATAATTATACTTAATATATTCAATTATACTTAATTTAACGTATTATATGATGAAACGAAAATGTCGTTATATGAAAAGTTAAGTTGGCCAGAATTGGGAAACACTTTTTGGGGAACTTGAAAAATCAACGTTTTTTATTTTTGAAAGGAACTTCTTTGTTATTATATAATAATTGAAAAAAAAAACGAATTGAACTCTTTATACGGATTCTGCGAAGGATCAGTTCCTTTTTTTTGTATTTTAATTTTAAACTGTATATCAAAAGCTACATGGCCAAAAAATGCTATGCGTATCACTACTGGACAACTCTTTTCTATATCCTCTATTATATTAAAGTGACACATTGTTCAGGCTTATTGTTAATAAAGGAGGATGCGCATGTCAAAATAAAAAATCTATAAAAACTCAAAGTCTTTAATAAGAATTTACTTCCAAAGAACAAATAAAAGATATGAAAAGTAATTATTATTAATTTTTATTACTGAATTTCGATCGCAATCTCTGTATTTTACTGATTTTATTAAATGACATCTATCGATTTTCTTGAGATCTCATGCACTTGCTACATTAAATTTTTCTTTAATTGTCGTATTTTGACGTGTTTTAAACAATCAAATAGTTTTTAAACAATTTCACACGTCTCTATCTATTAAACATCAATGGGCATCCTCTTTTTTAAAATAACTTTAAAAGTGTGTATTTCCTTAGACATTTTAAATTGAAAAACTCAATTAAAATTTTATCAACTTCATAGCTGATATTCTAGAAAATACATTTTTAAAAGTTAATTTTTCCTGCAGAGAATAATCTTTTATGAAACACAATCAAACTGTACGAGCGTTAGCGTATAAGGTATTCGTTACGAGTATATATTAGCCGAAGACGCATACATTATCTATACTGTATGAGACTTAAAATACAAGTTACATCCTTATGGTAAAATATCTTTAAAAAAAAGCACATTTGTTTTTTGCCTAAAATCCGCAAGAACACTCTTATTGCCAAAAAATCACTGTTAAAGATTTGCCCAAACGAAACGAACATCCACCAGCAAAAAAATTCGGAGAAATTCTAACGAAAACATCGCCAGAGCTTAGAGAATAGGCACGCGGGCGAATTTCATTAGATGCGGATGAAGGAAAGGAGTGGAATTGCGCGCACCGCCGAAGCCCAGTGGGAATTTCCCCGCGCGTGCGTGCGCGTTTCCCCGTGATTTGTTTAATCGACGAAAATCTCATTTGGCGGTTCTCTCTTTCTCCCTCCCTCGGTCCGGCTTTCTCTCATGACTATACCGTCAGTCGAAATAATTTACGCCTTGTGTCTACATGTGTGGGTTGTGCTTTCATCTGAGCTATGGACTGCGAAAGAACGTGCCACATATATATGTACGTGCACGGGCCAAAGGCTCGTATATCTGAATGTGTAGTTCCCGTTTTTGTAGGTCTGTTTGTACGTACCCCGACATTCTGCCCCTTTGGCTCGGCGTGCTTTTTTTGGTTCATGCGTTCGAGACGTGCGAAAAATTATGGAAATTACTGTAAAGCTCTCATGGGTATGATTTAGATTACTATCTGCTTTAATAATGAGATTAAGGACAGAATTTTGGTTCTTATTCGAACTTTAAAAGATGTATTGCGTATGAAATAAAAAGTGTGAAGTCGATAGATAGTTTATACATCATAACAAATACTAAAATAAAATAATTTTTTTCATACTTGAAATTCAGACCATGTGGAAATTGACATGTTCTTGTTTTGCTACAAACTGTCAAGCATTTTTGCACTAATACAAGCACAGTTCTAGATAAACCAATAAAAATAATTGCAACTACATATTCGTTGTAATTATACTTGTTTGACGTAACTATTTTAACAATTTCTGTTACTATATCAAATAAAGTGCATATACTATCATTAAGTATATTCTAATAAGAATATTTTGTTAACTGTTTGGTAACAAACAGTAGCAAAAGTACAAAAAGTTAGGGATATCATATTATGAAATTATATAAAGTTTATGAAAAAAGCAATCTGACAATTACACAAAATTCCTTTTTCGTTGGAGCTCTTTTACAGGAGATACATTCTTTTTGTTCTTTGGTTTAAAATTTACTTAAAAGTACATTTTAAATTTATAATTATATACGTGTAGTATACTTATACTGGTAATAAACTAATCTTATAATCGACATAATTAATATTTTTAATTAAATACGTTTTTATTTTATTTTATTGCAGCCTATCCATCACCAGCAATCAAGATTTCAAGCGACAATAAATCTGTTGACTTGAATAATGGAATATCTATTCCAGAGCCAATTTTGTCAATCGCTGAGACAAAAAATCCGGCACCTGGTATTTGTTTACCGGTCATCGTCCCTTTTTGCCAATATCACAAGGTAAACATAAAAATTAATTTTTTCATGAAAAGTAATTAGATTTGAGTTGAGTTTTCATTAATTTATATTAGATGTTTTAAAAAGAGTGGAAGTAAATTTTATTAGGCCGAGTTTACAACTTTTAAATTTTGCTTCCAAGTGAAACTAGCTGCGTAGAAACAAGAGATGAAACCTTAAAGAGGATGAACAGACGTGTATTTGAAGCCAAGGCAGAATCTTATTTTCTTACGTTTCCCTTTAATGACAATATTCTTGAAAGCGAATAATATTTTTAAATTCTAAGTAGTATAAAGTTTCGTGATAAAATTAGTATTTTAGAATTAATAAAGCTTTATGATGGCGTGATGGTAAATGAAACTTTACATAGAACGAATTTTGATTACGTCATTCAAAAAATTTACATTAAAATTTGACTGGCTCACGATACAGCGTGCGAAGCGCGCATTGAAACTTCTAGTATATTAAATTCTATATCTTGTATTTCTCAATTTTATAAGAGAATATTCTTTATAAAGATCTCTTCTGCTAGTTGAAATTTTGCGTAATTTCTGTGCACTTATGACCTCAAGATCAATATAAGTAACTCTATCTCTGCTTAATATCAAATTCATCCAGCGTAAAAAAATAGGTAATATATTGCCCACTGAAAGTTACACAAGGGCAATAAGTATTATATGAAATATATGGGGTGCCGGTATGGCGCCTGAGCCGAATTTGGGCATTATACAGTATGCCAAAGCGTTACAGATTTTACTATTCTTGCATCCAGAAGTTCAGAAGTGCAACGTATTTTCGGACTTTTAATTAACTATGATTCAAAGAATTTTAAACTATTAAAAACACGTATTCGTCTGTTACAAAGTTAGATACAGTGAAGCACAATTTAGCATAGTTTGTCACAGTTTTTGCACAGTTAGACACATTTTGACACAATCTGCAACTGTCAAAAAATGATTTTGTATTATTTTAAAAATTGTCATTTTGAATCAAATTTATTTTTAATGTGGAAAAATAACTGTTTTGAACTATACTAAATATTCCTGAACTGTTTCAAATTGCGCTAAAACGTGCCAAACTGTGCTAACTTTTACTGAATTATACACTTAGTTTTATTTTTAGTTGCTAAAAATGATTTGTGTCAGTTTTTTAATTTGTACCATGTTGTGTAAAACTATGTCAATTTGTTCGACACGCACACAAAATGAGTGAAATGTATGAAGAGCTCAGAGCAACAAATAGTTAGTACTTATTTGGCCTCTTAATATAAAGATGGATTATACATAATGAAGGAAAGGCAATTTCATCACGATGCTAATTCATATGGAGTAATTTTAAACTTGCGTAAAACGAATTTCGTTACGGCTTCGGTAAGCGTTTTCTGGTATATTATATATTTACAATGAAATACTATATATATTTTCAATTTGTTCTAATAAGCTCGTATTTCGAAAATATGATATATTTGATTTTAAATAAACGACTTTTTTTATGAAAAATGTCATTGAACTAGGAATCATTGAAATAAGATTTATTCTTTAGAAGAATTATATAATAATATCTCATACCTTGCAAATATCGGCCGATCAAATAAAGTACATCGGGACTCATTTTAAATACCAGAAAATATCTTCCGAAGTTCAATAAATCGGTTTCCTTGAGTCTGGAATCACTCGTCATCAGCGATTAAGTACAAGTCTAGAAGTATCAGGTCTGTACGATTGTATCCTGCTCTTCGTACATTTTTTTATAATTTATTTAGCCCTTTTCGTCATATTATGTCGTCAACAGTGAATAAAAAATTATTCTACATCTCTTAAGATTATTGTACGATATTTTATACACAAAAAATTTAGAGAGTCCCAAAAAAATTTTCTTCCGGGAATTACTGTATTGTTAAGAAAAAATTTGTGATTTAAAGAGTAAATTCAAAATTTAATAAAATTTACTGAAATTTATATTTAATTTACATTAATCAAAGTTTTAAATAATTATTTATCTGACTGCTGTTTGAATCGATTGATATCAATGTTAAACATATATACGTTTAACATTGATATTTTATTTATAGATATATTTGTATCATAATACTTAAATAAGTATTTAAGAATATAAATATGTAATGGAAACTTGTGAAAATAAATATAAAGAGGGTAGAAAAAAATGAATATAAATTAAACGACGTACGTATGTTTTCAGATTCCGTACAACTACACCGTATTCCCGAATTACATGGGAAACTTTCGGCAACGCGACGCACAGCACGGACTCGAGATGTACGACGCCGTGATCGACGTGCGCTGCTACGAGCTCGCGGCTCTATTTCTCTGCAGTGTTTTCGTACCTAAATGTGGACCTAAAGGCGGACAAGCAGTTAGACCGTGTCGGAAACTCTGTTACGGTGAGTATAATTCTTATCGCACAAGACGTTGACAAATGATATTTTTCCTTCTTCTAATTCTTGGCAGCTACTTGTATCAATTATATTACTATTATTATTATTCTTTTTGTATTATTTTGCAGAAACAAAAAGACGATGTGGGTTTTTTCTGGATGTTTTTGGACTAGAGCTTCCGGAATATTTGGATTGTGGAATGTTTCCAGAAAGTGAAAATCCAGATACTTGCGTTGGACATCATGAAGTGAAAGAAGCAGAAAAGCGAGCCTTAAGACCAGGTAAGCCAAGTTTCAGATTATTCATTTCTGTTTGAAAATTTTGATTTTTATCAGGTAGATGTTAAATGAAATATATTAAGAGATAGTTCATGTCCGGTACAACTGATGATTGTTTCCTGTCCATATTTTTATTGCAAATATAAATGAAAATTTTATAATATATCCAAACGAATGTCTGTTATAGCCTTTCTTAAAACTTTGAATATAGTTTAAAGCAGGCAGATGGTATTGGCTAATCAAGCTCAAATAAAATTTTAACTATTTGGTTTCAATATTATTAAATGGAATCGCTTGGTTAAATAAAATCATGATATGTTAATTTATTGGGACAATGCTACAATATGTGTTCAATCTTTTTCATACTCATTAGATATTATTTTGCTCTCTATTCATGTATTTACATGGCAATAAAGTTCATAGGGAGACATTTCTACTGATGTATAGGGTGACTTACTCGGTAGATAAACACCCATCAGTAGATATAAACACTAAATTTGATAATAATTGTTACTAAAATATATTTTCAATTGTGACTAATCAGTATTATAAGAGATCAGTTCATTTACTGGACACTTAAAGACGTTCATCTATAGTTGAGTCACCCTACTGGCCATAAACGTTAACGCTTTAGCGAATTAATTCCCTTTTGATTTTAATTTAATTTTAACTAAAAGTTTCGTGATAAAATTAGTATTTTAGAATTAATAATGCTATCGATTTCGAGAATGCAAGTATCTATAGAAATGTCATATTAAACAAGCTGTACACATCCTAATTGAATATGCTCAAATTCTCGCAAAATTTTCGTACTTTCGGAATAATTTTTAGCGCAAACAATGCCGACGTTACGACATAAAGAGAAGAAAGCATTCACGCGAAGGCGTTAGGTGAGTATTTTGTTTAGGTATAGTTTTCGGGTGCCTTTGGAAAGGGGGGTAATTGTCAACTCTCTCGCCTTCGTGTATATGAGGAAATCTCAAAAAAAGTAGCTCTTATCGGGAGTTACAAATGTTAAAAATTTTTTTTGAAGGCA
>UXGD01005443.1:0-14445 GCA_900474315.1 Torymus auratus
TATTAACTAGCTCCATCCCTGGTATAAGACGAAAGTCTTGCCTAAAAGGGAGCATAAGATTATTCAGTTAATCTTAAATAAGAGCATACATGATTCGGACGTCACAGCAACATTAGAAATTTGCTAACAAGAACCCTTTTTCCTGTTAGATCAGTTTTTAGATTGGATTGTGTAAACAAATCATCATTGTAAAAGACTTCTACAGCTTAAGCTATAAGTAGTCTAAATTTACGATAGGTTAAAATAATGATATTATATGTTAAGTAAAAGCAGTAAAATATAATGAAACTTCGGGTGAAAAGTGGATCCAAAGCTGGCTGGGTAAGGGTAAAATAAAGTTCACCACTGCATATATCACAGGAGCTGCAAAAACAATGCAGCGGCTAATCTTCGAGGAAGAATTCCTAAAAAGGTTTATTATTCAAAGCAGACATCTATAAAGAGGGAGTCTACATAGTAGATGAAGTCCTGACGCCAGAGGAAAGAAAAGAGAGGTGGAAGAAGAACCAAATAGAAAAATGTATAAGAGAGGAGGTGAGGAGAAATGTGGCAGCAAGGCTGAGAAGGCCCAGGGAGGAAGTAGTAAGATGAAAAGAAAGTGACAGAGAAGATCAAGACGGAATTAGAAGGTAGAGCAAGGACAGAGGAGAAGAAAGAACTGAAGCAAGAAGAAAACAAGAGAAAGAGGAGAAAAAGTAAAGTTCAGCGAAGGAGAATAAAAGATAAAGGCATAACAGAGAGAAGAAGTCGAGAAGAGAAGAAGATGCTGGAAGAACTGACATATGCAAACACACATTTACTCATAGTACACCATATTGTATCTTTTTATGCTTTAATGATAATGTTGTTAAACCAAAGTTGAATAGAATTTCTGTTTAGTTAATCTTTAATAAAATCATACATACCACACAAACAGAAAAACTGACACAAACAAATGGAGTTGGAGTGAATTACGGCTCAAAGACAAGAGAATAAAATAGATATAACATTTTTGAATTTTTATGTGGATCTAAAGATTTAATAAAGCATGTTAATAATATTAAATAAAAGCAGTCAAATTTGAATGAAAAAATTAATATTATCCTATACTGGTAAATTGTATAATGAATTTTTCCATGGATACTCTCCCAGAAATGTGAAAGCTGAATATTTACATATAAATTATGGAAACAAAAGCAATCATCTTCAACTATTGTACACAATTAATTTTTCAAGAATTTGATCGTCAAATTTGTAGGTAAATGCTTCAAGAACAAAAATATACCTTGAATATAAGTCAGATATAAAATAAAAAAAAATTTCTAAGATAATATATGACATGTTCTATAAGTAATCAATATTCAAGTTTACATGTATAATTTTTTATTATAAATTTTTCTTTTATTATCTGAATCTTTCTACTGTTGAATACATTAGTAGATACAGTTTCTATAGTCAAAGGTCAAAACAAAAAAATATTGAAATATTACTACTCTGAAACAATGTACTGTAATCTGACGGATGTCTAGCAAGAGCCTTGATAGTATTGAAATGGACATTCATAATAAAATCTTTTATAAAGGTCATTTTTACAGGGATGAACTATCTTTATGTAAAATTATTTGTTATGAAAACCGCATACTAGTATAAATAATTATAAATTACTTAGATAAACTAAATAATTTTATGATCCATTTCTTGTTGCTTTATATAAAAAATATGTATATGATGAAAGTATAATCAACTAATGAATAAAGCGATAATAGTGCGAAAATAAATTAATATGTATTTGTACCTATCAGATAAAATTAAAGTTTATTTAGAAAAAAAATTAAGATTTCTTAGGCTTGCAAATAGAGATTCATAGCAAATTATATGAATAACGACAAATGTTAAAGATAATTTATTAGAAATCACTGTTAAATTTCTTATAAATTCTAATAGTTGTTATCGTTAAGATAACCTGAATTTACAAAAAATCTATTATGAAAAAAAAAAGAGTTAATACAATTGTATTAATTATTTCTAAGTCCTTGATTGATAAGCAAATATTGGCTTAAAATATTTATCAATATTAGAATTAATTTCTGCTATTTATTAATAGGACAATATTGTTTCAAATTTAATAATAAATTCAATAAATTAAAAATTTCGTTGACAAAATATAAGAAAATAAACATGTTCATATATATAAAAATAATTTGAAATAAAATTTGACGTACCTTATAAATTACAAGTGTCAAACGCAATGCCTTTATCAATCGCAAAATACTTTACGCAAATTACCTACATGAAATAACAAAAAAATCATTTACTATCATCCTTTAAATCGCGGCAGAAAGCATTGAAAGCAACCCAATTCCTTCGTGTTTCTTCAACAAATCAAGCACTCCTAACAAAGCCACATAAAAAAAAGGCGATAGGTACAGGAAGTATATGATAATCGACATATTACTTCAAATCATTTAAGATCCAGATACCAGTGGAACCCGAAACTGCGCCCTTTGTTCCTTGTTGCGCTATCTCGACGCGCGGCACGTGTTTTGGCTTGCGCCGCTGTGGCGAGTTCCGAGAAAAGTACACGCGAGCGAGCTCGTGTGCGAGAGAGAAAGAGATTTTTACCGCGCGGTCACTTGTAAACTTTATGCGTTATCATTCCTTATGTTGAATTGCTTTTTACAATTGCCGTGCAATGCCCATTACAAAAGTATTAGCAAAAAAAGCATTTTTTTATAGTTAAAAAAGCTATGCCTGTCAAGCGAATAAACACGGGATTTTTTTACGTAAATGCAAGCATTAAATGAAAAAAGATATAACGTAAAGAAACTTACCAAATCTCTGCACAGCTGCGTGGCCGCGGCTTCCGGGAACCACTACGCACATGCACAGACTTTACTTAATTTCCGTCAAAAAACAATGAAAAAGACTTCTCTTTCACACTGCGATAACAATGAAACAAATTTATTGACTGAAATGAAAATCACTTTCCGGTAAATCGGGTAAATACACACAATAAACTTTAACACTGATTCTACAACTACATACAAGGTCGTACTTAATATATACAAATACTTTTGCTTAACTCAGCAAACTTTTCACACTACTATATGATATGATATACGATATGATAACGATAATAACTTTTGCACACCCAGAAGATTTTGTAATAAGAACTTCACTACTTCAGCAATGACACAGTGAATTATAGGTACGTACTGCTGCTTGCTTAGACTCGCACCAGCGAATGCCGAATGTGACATTATAGCAACGTTCTCGCCGCTTCGTCCGCGCCGGCCGCGGTCGTCTAAGTCTTGCCGCCGAAATGCCGATACCGTGTGGTGCGCCGGTGCGCGCCCCAGCTGGCCGGCCAATGGGGAGAGAGCAAGCCTGCACGCGGTGCGCCATTGGCTGAGTTGACGCGCGGGATCTTTGAATTCAAATGGGCTGCACATGTACAGGAGTAGTTGACTTTGCGCGCTTTCATTTAGGAATGTATGTATACAAGTAGAAAAGTGGGTTTTGATATGTCAGTAGTGGATATACGTAGGAGATCAATTTTTATCAATTGTGTGTGTTAAGTGTGTGATTAATGTTATATTAATTTTTATTTGTTTACAATTATTTAATTTTCTTTATATATAAACAATAGAACTATAAAATACATACGATTTTAAATTTTTATTATATTGTCAATAGTTTTTTGTTTCGAGAATATTCGTCAAGTTATTATTAGAAAACAAAACATTATTTTAAAATAAAAGAAAAACATGTGTATCCAATTAAATAAAAATGTTGATTAAATTAAGTTTTTAAAACTATAAAATGAATTATTAAAATTAAATAAAAATTGTCCTATGAAAAATTTTGTTTATAACTACAAACAATGTTACTAATTTCACGGATATCCTTTTTGTAAGAGACTGCGGATGCATTTATAACTAAATGTGTATGCTTTATTTAACAACAGTATTATGTAAATGAAGTGATAAAAATTACACTCAATTAAATTTAGACAACTATTTCAATATTCAAATCATATATCTTGAACAAATATATTTAATCATTTTTAAGATAAAATGTACTTCATCAATTAATATTCATTTACAACAATAACATGCTGACATGAATTTCCCATTTTATTCATAACCCCGAGACGCCACAGGTATAAATAAAAGACAGTATTTTTCGTACGCTTAACGCATATTTATTTCACTGACATAATTTTTTTCAATAAATGCTGTTTAAGATTATATTGTTGAGAGACAGAGAGAGAGAGAGAGAAAGAGAGAGAAAAAGAGTTGAAAATAAACGTTCAGAGTGGTGAAGTAAAGTTGTCGGCTGTAAAGTGTCTTGCGGTATGCCGGGTATGGAAGTTAGGCCAAACGGAATGCATTTTGGTTTGTGAATTAATGACATCTAAGTTCGGTGGTGTAGCGTGGGATTCGGGTTCGTGCTCTTCACTTGCTGGCTGGCTTACAACCGCATTTGTCTGTAACAGAAAAAAGAACATCATAAGTATATATATAACAGTGTTTTTAATAACCAATTCTTATATTTCCAATAAGGCTTTTTACATCATCTTATTCTACATTATTCTTAAAAGAAAAAGCAGCCTCGGCAATTATTCCACCACAAAGTACTACAGCACACAAATCGTGGAAACGCATCGGCTCTCTAATCGCGGAGAAACCCTGCAATCATCCGACAATAACGCGGCCAGCGAGGGAGTTTCACTCTCGAAAGCGCGGCGACGACGACGACTAATAAAGTTTTTGTCCGCACTGTGCGGGAAGGAAAACGCGGCCGTTGACCGGCGCCTATTTCTTGGACGTCGATTATGAGAATTCGCATGATCGTTGACTGTTTCTTGCAAATTTAGGCTTGGATGTTTTAAGGTCACGGAATTAGTCCCAATTTAAAATGTAAAAAAAGTCTGTTTAAACAAAAAAAATGTTTAATGAAAATAATATAGTAATTAAATTATGCTTTTTGAAAATTCATGCAGTTTCTTTTACGTATTTAAACTGCAATTGGAACATGAACGGTAACGTCTACAGGCAACGGACCAAGAATTCAGAGATGATATACTCTGCGACTCTGTACCTAAGTGTACGTAAATATATATGCAACAAGTTTGGCTTACCCTCACAACCACCCTGACTGCACTTGCAGTTGTCACCGCAGTTGCAGTTCTGGCATTTGTCTGAAAAGAGAACATGATTATTAAGTAACTTCACATTATTTTTACAACTAATTAATTTATTATTCTTTATGTTAAAATCATTCGATATTCGAATAATTCAAAAAAATAAACATAATTTTGGTTATAGCTGTTCTTCAGCACAACTTTTACAAAATGATTATTAAATATAAGATATTTGAAACGAAAAGTTAAACTATATTATACATTTTTTTTGTGTGTCTAGAAAAGTAATCGAAACGTATTATTTTTATCATATTTGCTAATTAATAAAATTTCTTTCGTTCATATAAATGATTATGATAACCATTGAAAAACTAGATGTTTAGAAATAAAAAATTTATCGCGAATCATTAAATGGTCTGTTGATAATTTTTCAACAACAATATGCATACAGATTCGCACTGCACTCATCATTATCACAACAATTCATCGATCACAAATAGCCAATCGATTGTTCGATTCGCGAAAAAGAAAATCAAAATATCAAACAAGCAAAAAAGCACAAATCTAATCGCATCACTTTTACAGCTCGAGATAAGAAACCACTCCGCACCCACACTGTCCCACACTATACGTGCAGCAAAGCGTGCATGACTCATGCACATACACACAATACAAATTACCTCCCATATAAGTACCCAACAGCATCCGTATCGTAATAAGACACTCCGCGTTTGCTCGCGTTCCTACATTTTCCGAAAAACAAAAAGACAATTACACTATACCTTTCCCGCGATCACGACGCTAATAAAAAGCTGAATACGCGAGTATAGTAGTCGAGTTTCTTTCGGTACAAGTATGCGTGCACGATAGCATAGGAGCATTCCGTGTGCGCGAAGATTCTCACGCATCAGCAGTTGTTCTCGTCGATTTTTTGCCGCGAAGTGAGAACTATAGTTGTCGAAGTGCGGCCTTGGGACCGAGTTCTATCGAATTTATTCCTTAAATGGGAGCTCGCTCAGCAACGACGATGATTTGTGTATTACAGTGATAAGGATTGATTAAAACAATTAGCATTGTTGCATAAGTTTATTTGGATGTGGAGGTTTGGTTGATTATTTGTGTATGAGAGGTGAAGTTTATGAACGTTTTTCGATACGTAATTTGGAACGTTTAAGAGTTGTTATCATGTGCATTATAAACTTTGCGTTTGTGTATAATTCTGTATGTTAATATGTTATGATTGAATATTACACAATAATTATTGGTAAAAATCAAATCACAAAATAGGGATTAGAATAAGAAAAGAAAAAGAAATTAGTAGTATGAGATATACTATAAAGCTACGGCTATATTGTAAAAAATTTATAAAGCTGTTCATTTTGGAACATTTTAAAATCTTTTTAATTATTAGGATTATATTCGATAGAAGGTGAGATATCTGATATAACAACAGAAGTGCATTGTATAATCTCTGATATAGAAATAGCATTTGATTCATCGTGTTTAACCAACGAATCGAAAAATATTACGGATTAAAAAGCCGAAGCTACATTATAGTAAATTAGTTAAAGTATTGATTAAGTTTCTCCCTTTCATACAAATCAATATTACAAACATTGTCGATACATTTCATACGTATTGTAAAAACTTTATCGATACACTGTAAAAAGTATTTTGTACAATATTGTAACATTAGATGTTGGAAATAAAGATACCACCATCTAATGCGGTAATTTTACACTCGAAATTACAGCATTTAATACTGTAAATTGATTGAGTAAAAGTTTTTTTACAGTATTGAATGCTGCAATTTCGAGTGTAAAATTACCGCATTAGATGGTGGTACCTTTATTTCCAACATCTAATGTAGTAATTCTATACAAAATACTTTTTACAGTGTACACTCGTGAGTGAAAAATAACGATATACCCACGCATTACATTACACTCGCAATCAAAGCCAATCACCGAAGCATGTGACCAATTACCGGCGAATTGATATATCCAGCAACGTAACATACCAGAAGATATTTCAAGCTGTTGGTATATATATCCGCAAACCTTACACGGAAAAAATAAAACAGTCAAATCAACTGAATTAGTACAGTAATAATTCCATTTTTCCAAGAACGGAAATTTTACTCTTAAAAAAATGTAGATTCTAGATATTAAAATGGAAATTCTACTTTTTTACAATGGAGATTCTACATTTTAAAATGGGAAATCGACTTTTTAAGAATGGAGATTCTACATTTCAAAATTGGGAATTCTTCCGATTATTTTAGAAAGTAAAACGTACTGGCCACTTTAGAATCAAATTTACTGTAGAAAATGTATAATTTTCATTGTAAAATCATAATTTCATTTCACACAGTAACTAAAATAAATATTTTTTAATTCAAAATATCAATTTTTATACCACAACCGACAGTCAAAGAAAAAAAAAGACAGCGAAAGTAATCGTTCGAGTCTCAAAAACCCACACTTAATCACCACCGCCCTTTACCTTAGCCACACGCCATAGACTACTTAAATCGCCCATCCACACATACTTCAATAACTCCAACCAATCACCGGTCAATTGCTCCATTCAGTATATAAACACAGCTCCAACTCTATACACGATCCACCCACACAAACGCTTGACTTCCTGCTCACGTCTCACTCACCCTTGCACTTGTCGCTGTCTGGTCCCGGCATCTCGACTTGTACGAGTGAATATAAGATACGATGCTGCTCTGACGACGTGTCTAGTCGGACTCGGTGCAGTTGCCTCGGCGTCCCGGCAATTTATCGATCGTGCCCCTCTCTTCATCGCGTTCCCTCCCGCGCTGAGTCTCTCCTACCGCGCATGTCCTCGCGCTTTTTTCGCCGCAGAGAGAGAAAAAAGGGACCCATAGTACTGTTTTTCCTACGCGTATAGAACGGAGGAGAGATCGAGGTTGGCTTTTTTTTAGAGATTGATTTTTGGAGGGGTATTGCAGGTGATAAGAAGCTGTTGCGTGTTTTCTGGGTTTGACAAATTGGGTCTTGATGCGGCCTCGATTTGGAGTAGGTACTGTGGATTAGCAGTTGTTTTCCGCGGTGAGGGGAAAAAAATGAATAATTATATATAGCTACGCGGATTGCGCGCGGTGTGTCAAGGATATTACAGTGGTGAAGCGAAAAATGAGTTGGAGCGTGTAACGCGAGACTGTTCTTTTTTTTTTGTTGATGTTGGTATAGTTTTCGTGGGCTAGATTTCGTTTTGTCATTCGGAGTGAAAACGTTATACGGGCATCTCAAATCACATTTACGTAGCTATTTAGATAAAATTACATTAAATACAAGATCCTCAATTTTGTGAAAAAAAATTAATAGTATAGAACATTTATTACAAGAAATATTGTTATTTATTTTTTCATACATATTATATAGTTGTGTTTTTATATAGAAAACTGTACTTATAATGTATGTTTACAAAAATAGAACTATTTATACTTCCAATTAATTGCACATGTATTGATTCTTGTTTCAGCGACTAAGTTTATTAGACTTTCATAAGAAGAAACGCAATAAATAATTACAAAAATAAACATTAAAATAATAGAAAGGATAATTCTGCTCTCTCAAAGAATGGGTTATCTTTTTTGATCGAATAAATGCATTTCTGTAGTGGAGGCATTTTTTACGAAACGCTATTATTGCATCGTTTGAATACTCAAGTGAAGTTTTAATGGAAATTCCTAACATAGGGAAGAGAGGTGATGCTATATCGCTTGCTCAATATCGGTATGCAGTTTCAATAAATTTGAATTTATATTAAATGACTTTTAGAATGAAAAGTTTTACTCAATTAAATTATCTTATTTTTGAACGAATCAACACGTTGAAGAGGTTTAGTTGATATAAACTGTAGCAAAATTATAGAAAACCCGACTTTGTTTTATTGCAAAAGCTTTTAGATCTATACTTGCGACATTTATCGTGAAATAAATTTTTGTTAGATAAGTTATTGTGCTTTACAATCTACTTATATATATTTATTCTTTCTCTACAAACGGACTGATGATACATCCGATGTATGCTTAGACACGTAACTGTATCATTTCTATTTGTAAAGAAAGTCCGATATCAGTGACAAATTTAGCGATATAAAATTATTGAAGGTAAAAAAATTAAATTTTTGGTCAAGTCAAATTCGCAAATTACATACTCTCATTCGATTGTTGAATTTTAAATTAATACATTACACATTCGATTAACGTATTATCGATTTTAAGATTTAATATCCAATGATGATAACGATTTCATTCTTTTCAAGATTCATTTATTTTTAAATTTTATTAATTTTTTTTTATTGTTCATAAAAAATCTTTCATACTACTATAAATACTCTAAATTGCTGTCTTTGCTGTAAACTAATGATTGTACCAACTGCAATTCTTTTAACTAAACAAAAACTACAATGCTCAAAGTAAATGCAGCAAATTATACAAAAACTAGAACGAAGTCAAACACTCCAATATATATCTAACCAACATTTACTCCTTTTTTTTCTCCACAAACCGCACTCGAGAACAGCGAAACAGGGTTAAGGTTCAAAAAAATGAGAGAAGGAGAAAACAATTTTTTTTCTTAAACAATCATGTATATTTACATCTTTATTAACTCAACGTGTAATTTTTTATATATTCTCTGACAAAAATAATTCATTGCAATAACGTGACAACGGAAACGAGCTATAATAGGCTCGAAAGTGCAGACTCTGCTGGCAACAACGACGACGAGGTGGGATGAACGTGGAGTGCGCATTTTGCTCTGGACTCACTTGCACTCGCACGGGTTGCACTTGCATTCGGCGGTGTTGCCTGACTTGCAGCCGCATTTGTCTGGAACGTATAAAGAGATGGTTTTAATTAATAATATATGTTTTTGATTTTTTTCATGTGACGTGGGTTTGATTATAAAATATTGAGTCACGTTTTTATTTAAGGGGGCAAGCCTGGGTTAAAGTCTAAAAAAATAGAATTTAGTGTAATTAATCAGATATAATTATTTTTTCAAATCTATATAAAAAATAACTTTATACCTCAAAAATATACATGAAAAACCATATTTTAGCACCTCTCTGGCTCCTATACTTTGATTTATAAGTCTGTAATATAACCACTGGATTGAAGTATCAATTTTTGTATATCACCTCAGGGTACGTAGCTCTGCTCTGGAAGGCTTTGACCAAATGAATGAGAGAGTGCAGAAAATCTTGTTTATACATATTTAGACAGAATAAATGGAGCATATTTCAAAAATAGACACTCAATTAATTTTTATATGCAGAAATATGTGAAAAAATTGGAAAATCATTAAAAATTCATTAAAAAGTTATTGAAAGATGGATATTAATGAGTGAATTCAAATTTTTCAAAAATCTGCTCCACTTATTTTATGTAAATATGTATAAACAAGATTTTCTCCACTCTATCATTCATTAGGTTAAAGCGTTCCGGAGCAGTGCTACGTGCCATAAGGTGATATACAAAAATTGATACTTCAATCCAGTGGTTATATAACAGACTTATAAATCAAAATATAGGAGCCAGGGAAGTGCTAAAATGTGGTTTTTTATGTATATTTTTGAGGTATAAAGTTGTTTTTTATATAGATTTAAAAAAATAATTATATCTCACTAATTACACATAAATTCTATTTTTTTAGACTTTAACCCAGGCTTGTCCCCTTAATTACAAAGGCAAAGTTTCATAAAAATATATATACTTATGCAAAATGTTATTTAAAAAAAAACCTTTTGTTTAAATCTCGTATGCTATATTCTCTAGATTCATAAAATGTAATAGATTCGAGTAATATTTATATACTATAGAAACATAACAAATTAAACGATCTCCAACATCCAATAAATTTATATCCCAACAAATTCGATTATTTATAATATACTTGATGGTTATTTAAAAAAATCAAATCCCATTAAAGCTTCGCCACCCACTGCGAAATCTGTATTCTACGAGAAACTTGCTCCCCCCCGGCATTCACTGCGCGCCTGTCTTCAAGGTATACTCGAGACCTGATGCACACGCATGAGGCTATTGACCATCGCGTGCATCGGCGGTAAAAAAGAAAATCCGATTTGATCGTGCTCTACTATTGCCGGTAATATATTATTATTTTATTGCTTCTTTTCATTTTTCGAAGAAAGTATTGTCGATGCCTCGGATGTCTCAATTCCTATATACGTTCCGAAGAAATGTATAAAATCGATGAGGCAGTAAGGAAGTTCGTTTACCTCCGCAGCCGCAGCTCTCGGCGCACTTGCAGTTGTCACCGCACTTGCAGTCCTGGCATTTTTCTGAAATAGAAAAGAGGATTTTTAATGTTTGTGTAGATGTAATGTCGGTTTTTGTGAATATTTGAATTATTAAACGAATTTATTGACGCGAGGACAAAGTTGACGTTTATAGTCTGCTGAAATGCGAATCAAAACAATTGATTCGGGTCGAAACCGGCTCTACAGCTCGAGGGAGAGACTTAATTCCTGACTCATTGATTAACGAAATTAAGAACGCAACGCGGAGCTGTTTTCTCGTTTACATTCGCTATTGAAGCTTTTTATTTCCTATGGGTTGCATTAATTTATGCAGATAATTTTTTGAATTTTAAAAAAGTTTTTGTATACATATTACAATACAATTTTCAAGGCTCTTAAATAATATTTATACATAATTAAAATAGAAAATATCATAACCATATTACTAAAATATATATACAAACAACTTAATTATTTCTTAAAATAATCTCTCTCCCCACCCACTGTAACCCATCTCAGCAACAGACCCGCGACTTACAACACCGACTTTCCCGCGCGTCGAGAAACAAGGCCGCGCTCGCGTCGATTTTTCAGGCCCCAAAACGAGTCCCACCCGCGCCTCCTCGCAATCTCGCGAGAGACTATTGCCCGTTATACGAGTATAGCAGTAAACATCACGGCGCGCGCGTGCACCTAATCGTCTCTCCCACAGCGGCGGCGGTGGCTATGCAATTACGTTGCGCGGTGTGTGCTACTGGCACGTGAAAACGGAACGAAAAGTTCAGTTTTGAAAACGGTAGGTATATATAGACGAAGAAGGGGGACAGAGATAGAAATGTTATTGTACGGCACTGTCGTGAGGATTTATTAGGACCGTTGGGACATGCTTTTCAAGGTCAGGAGAGTGCTGTATGTATATAATAATTGTACCGTGCGAGCTTGTAGTGCGTCTTCCGGTTTTTGTGCGTCGTGCATTCCGCGTATTACCGCGCGAGTTTGTGTGCGTGTCTGTGTGTGTTTATTTAGTATTGCAGCGTATAGAAGAGAGATTAAATTGAATTTTTTTTTATTATTAGATGGTTGGTGCGTATTATATAGTAGCATTTGATCGGCTTACTTTTTTTTATCGGAATTTAATTTTTCGTGCAAGATTTAATTAATTTTTACTATAAGGAACGCAGTCGATAATAATGCCAACACCAACGTTACTGTGTAATAAATGTTTTATCATCAGTGTTTCCGAGTATATGAAGTTTTCAGTCATACTTATGTTCAGAGCAATATATCTTATAAATTAAATTATTAAATTTTACAACAATAACAGACGAAGCTCAATACGAAAACCGCGTATCAATTCCAAAACAATATATACAACGACCGTCTTTCAACCTGCAGCAAAGCGCGCGGAATTTAATATAAGATAATAGCGAAGGAGACAGAAAAAGTCTCTCCTCTCGGTATGCGGACGTGCGCGCATTCGAAGAATTCTCCGCCCGTAATTGCAGAGCGTATATAGTTCCCGCGGGATCGATGAGCTTTCCGAGCAAGTCTCTTACTGTAAATATATATATACATATATACCATGTCAGATGCAAAATTTCTTCCGCGCCAGCGTTCGTAAAAACACGCGTGCTATCGGCATATTACACAAATTTTTTGCGCTCTCGTTAATTGCATAAACTTGGCGATAAGTAACCGAGACGAGTGTTCGAGTGACTCACAATCATCATTGACGTTCCTTTTTTTTGGTGTGCCGCGTATTATTGGGATATACAAGGTGAACGAGCGAGTAAACAATATATACCTCGGGGTATCACCCGGCGCGAAGAAAAATTCTGCACCCGGCACTTTCATTTTATCGCGTAAGAGAGACGCCCGCGTGTTATCACTGAGTTGGCGAGATTTTGCTTTCTCTCTTCGGAGCGGGCATATCGAGTTATTTTGTTGCTTATACCGTATTTAGTAAGAACAGCCGAATTTGTGGAATTTTCGAATATGAGTTTAAAAATGTTGATTCTGAAAAAATTTTGTTTACCAAAATTACTGGTTAATGTTTATATACACAAATGTCTTATACGTAATACAAGAAGAACGCATATTATATTGACTGCTCTTGAATTCCCGGTCGTGTATATATATAAACATACGGGAGGGTCAGCGGATCGATTCGGTATGTTTGCAAGACGGCAGTAAGGTGACTCTCTATAATACTTAGAAAGTATTCGTCGACGAATGTCATTCGGTGGTGTAAATTTGTTATGAATTCTCACTCGACCGCACTATTTATTTTTCGATTCTACATGTACCTAAATACTGCGACTATTAAAGTTAATCCTTTTACTACTTTTTCTACTATAAACAATACTATTATATTTTGAATGTAAAAAAAATCCAATGTTTACCTATATTACACATAGTAATATCCTAACGTCAAGTCATTATGTACAACGCACGAACTCAACTCTTTCAAAGTTCATTGACATGTTCCGACTCTCCCCCAATTAAAAACCTTCCCATTTCCACACTTTTATACTACAACTCACCCTTGCACTTATCACCGCTTGGTCCTGGCATCTTGACGTTTATACCTGTTATGTTATTCACTGCTATTAAACTTCCGCTGCTTGTCTGGCTCGTGCAACTGTTGGCTTAGTACTCGTAGGCCCTCGCTGGCGCGCCGGCGATTTATCGATCCGCCCCTACCTGCAGCCGCTCTCTGCACTGCGCTGCGCGCCCGCCGCGTGACCGTTTCCCGCGCTGGGTTTCGAATCCCGGAAGAAGGAGGCGCCGCGCGAGGTTCCGGGTTCTCTACGTTATGGTTAAGTGTAGGTATGGGAAACGATGGGTAGCGGTGAAGAGGTACACTAGGAAATGTATATATTATGCGGTAAATGGTGATGATTTTTTACATTTTTGGAGAAACGGGGTTGGTTGCGCAACTAAAGAGTTTACGTGAAGAATATGTATGTATTTTTAAAATTATACTGTCTGTAGTAGGGTATGCCACGAATTTTGTT
>UXGD01005444.1:0-14443 GCA_900474315.1 Torymus auratus
TCAAATGGACACCTTTTGCCCCCGAAAATCGGGGCGAAAATTGCATATTTTTCCCGCAAATCCGATTTGCGGGGCGACAGTAAAATTAGCGGGGCGAAAGTAAAATTAGCGGAGCGAAAATAAAATTAGCGGGGCAAAAGTAAAATTTGCGGCTCGATTTTTTTTTTTTTTTTTTTAATAATATTATTTATTTTTACTTTCGCCCCTTGTTACATAATGTACTATTTTATACCAATCTATAAAGATATAATCGATAATTATACGTTATTTTTAGTAGGTATTCCCTCAATTTATAATAATTGTTTTGATTTTTATCACATAAATATTTGTATAAAATAATAAAATAATTAAAAATGTTTTCATTTTAAATTTTATTGAATGTAAGGATCTACATTAAAAGATCATGAAGATAACTGTAAAAAGTAAAAAAGTTTATTGCTTTCAGTAAGGAAGGACCAATGTAAATAGGGTGCGTGGACGCCCCGCTTACTCGTCAGTCACTTCGTTCCTTATACTCGCCAAGCAGGGCATACATGGCTGATTTTAATTTATTATTAAAAATATACTTAATCACGATTCGTCCACGGTTGTATGCACATAAAATATCAATGTTTAAAATGAAAATTAAAAATTGTTACGTTAAGTCATTCGCATTTATACTTATGTAGTAAAAGACATTATATAATGTAAATACTTGGCAGAATAAATAAGTCAGTATTATCGTTCAAAAAATATATAATAATTTATAATTAACTGAGTATTTAGATCTTTAAAGAAAACTACATTTTTATAAATTATATCACGGTTCCTTATTTTTTTACAGTAATCTTGTAAATCAAAATTTCAAATATTGCTCTATAGCCTTCTAATGAATTTCCAATGTTATTTCATATGGATTACTATACAAAATTTTTAATATTAACGGGTAGGTCAGTAACAATGAAAAAATAACTCGAACATCAATTTAAAAATTAAGGAATGATTTAATAATCAGTCATATTAATAAAATATTCTGCATATTATTCATTTAGTAAATAAGGCAGAGATTGAAAAATGATTTATTTGTACAAATTGTCTGCTTAAATTGAATTAAAAAATTTTTACAATATTTGTTTTATCATTTATGTGATTGCTAAATTATACGTGAGTATCAAAATTCGTAACGTAGTTTTATAAATTAAACTCCAAAACCTTTTTGCATTAATCATCATTGACATTTTCCGTAAACCCATTACTTGTACCATTTTTGGTGGGTGACAAATTTAAAGATTTATTATGTTCTATTCCCAATATCGTTTTTAATAATTTCAGTACAGATTTTTTTTCCGTGCTGTCATTTTCTGAAATTTAAAAATAGTGTAGGTAAGATAAATGATCTCTGATTTCATATTTTTAATAGTATATTACGCACCTAGGGAGGAAAAAACTGGGACAGTCCATATCTCGTGTAAATTGCCACCGAGCCGAAGGCGAGGGTGGTAAACCAAGATGTGGGATGGCCAATTTTACTCCCGTGGAGCGTATGCTATTTTTCACCATACCCTGGCCGAAAAGTACCACTTATGCCCCCGGCTCCGAAACGCGAATGTGGTATTTTCGGCCCGGGTATGATGAAAACTAAATTATTACCAGTAATTACCTTCATTGCCAGTAATTTTTTTTTCTAATTTTAACTTTTCTTGCGCTATTTTGTACATGTCCTCCTCTATAGTATTTTCACTCAATAATCGGATTATTCTAACAGGCCTACAATTAAAAGAATAATCGTTATTTCCACAAAATTAATAAGATAATTTATAAGTATTAAAAAAATAGATATATACTTTGTTTGTCCAACTCTATGACAGCGATCTTCTGCTTGTTTATCATTGTACGGATTGAAGTCAATATCATGAATAATTACTGTATCAGCAGATGTTAAATTAATACCCAACCCTCCTGCTCTTGTCGATAGTAAAAAAATAAATATCTCTGTGTCTTCAGTAAATTCATCTATTAAGTCTTGTCTCTCTATAACGGGCGTTTGACCATCAAGTCTTAAAAGTTTAAAAAAATATAAAATACTTAACTTTATTTATAAGAGTATTGGAAAATTCTTTTAATTCTGTATACTCACCGAAGATACCTATGACCTCTTATAGTTAAATACTCTTCTAGAATATCTAAGACAATTGTGAATTGACTAAATATAAGCGTTCTATGGCCACTATTTTTAAGTTCCGGTAAAATTTCATCTAATTTTTTTAATTTTCCAGATTCGGGTATTAAGTCTTGAGGTAGACCAAAGCCCGCTAAACTTTTATACGTTCGTGAAAGCTGATAAATTTTATAATCGGACATCCATATCAGATCTTCAAATGTATACTGAGAATTTTTTTGTTTCCACCCAGGCTCTCCAATAAGTCTTTTCGACATACTCTGAAAATTTATTGAAATTGCTATAGGTGACCTTTTTAAAATATATTAATAGTGCAAAATAAATAGTATACAAACACGTAATTTATCTTCTTCATAATAATTTCGGATAAGAAGCGGATGATTTGCAAGTTTACGAAACTGCATCATCATTCCAATACCATCAACTTCGCGATTTTCATTGGCTTCAGTAGAAAATTTGGTAATTAAATTTTCATACATTTCTTTTTGCTTTTTAAACATAGAACAAATTATAACTTCATCAGATTTTTTTGGCAAGTCTTTTAAAACATCGGCTTTCAAACGACGTAAAACAAAAGGTTTCATAATTTCCTTAGCATTGTTTACTTGTTGTTCTTCAAACAGTGGTTTATCTTCGCTAGATTTATTAGCAGCTATTTTCTAAATTCAATGAAATCGTAATAAGTAAAGTTATTATTAAAAAAACAATACGTAATTTAAAAAATTCAAGCAAAAAGTTTTAACAAAGAACACAGGAAATTAAAGGTGGTCTATGGGTTATATAGGTCTGTATATAAAATATTTTATAAAATATTTTATAAAATATTTTTTAATGAATTATTCTCATATTATAAGGTGATAAACAGTTATAGTATAATAGAGACGAATTTTAAGTAACAGACAAATTTTTTTATACTAAATTTCAGTTTTTATAAAGTAGATATCGTCAATTTGAAAAATGATTCAATAAATCATCTCTATTTTTTCATTTTCGCTCCGATTTTCTTTGGAATCTTTGTAAAATTTCATTAGAAGGTAGGCTTCGTGAAACGAATTAATAGTAATATTAATTCATTAATATTAGGCATCTAGAGAAGAAAAAACTTGGACAGCCCGCACCGCTAGTGTAAATTGTCGGCAAACACGAGATGGAGCTGAACAATGTTTCTCCCGTGGAGCGTGCACTATTTTTCACCATATCCGGGTTGAAAATACCACTTTCACGTTTTTGAGCCGGGAGCGAAAATAGTATTTTCGGCCAGAGGAATGGTGAAAACATTTTTTAGAACCTATAAAGTTATCGAAAATTGTTCATTAAGTTTTGTACGAATCTGATTTGAATTCGTTAAACGATTGCCTGCAACTTTCCAGGTTTGGAATTTTTTTAATTCGTCCCATGACATCACGTATGAAATTTTACAAAGATGAAAATGAGCCTTTCCAAATTAAAATCGGAGCGAAAATAAAAAAAAATAGAGATGATTTGTTGAAGCATTTTTCAAATTGTCGATATCTACTCCATAAATATTGAAATTGTGTTCTCTAATACAGTGCATATTTTAATCATAACAAAAATAAATAATAAATGTAATCAACTTACAGGGTTTTTGGAAAACAAACTTTTTAGATCATCTTGCTTTCCAGCAAAAATAGATGGCATTACAAACATTAATAAAGACATCAACTCTAATAAATTATTTTGCAAAGGTGTACCAGTTAAGAGAATTCTGTGTTTAGCCTGAAAGATGTTTTTCAATTCATATTTAAATTCACAATTTGAAATTTAATAAAATGGTAATAAAAAGATACTTACATTTATTTTAACTAAATTTTCATATCTTGCTGTACTCATATTTTTCAACATATGTGCTTCATCAAAAACAACATATTTTGTAGACATAATGCGGAATAAACGACGTTCTTCCGGTGTACTACTAATTAGATTATATGTTGTCAATATCACATCAACATCCTCTAAATCACCTTTGCGCCATCCAAATCTCATTACCCTGCGTTCATCTTGAGAACCGTAATATTTTGTTACATTTAGACTCGGTGACCATCGTTCTAATTCGTTGCTCCAATTTTCTTAAAATATAATCATACAATGAAATTTGTACTTAAAATTTTCGTTTCAATGATTTAATTATTTCTTAAAGAGACCTACCCATAGTAGAACTAGGCACAATAATTAAATGAGGACCATCATTTTCATTTGTTAAACCTGCTTCTTTCAGATAAGTAAGAAAGGCAATGACCTGCACTGTCTTCCCTAGTCCCATTTCATCAGCTAAGATACCATTGACGTTTTGTGCATGCATCACAGCCAACCAATTTAAACCAACCATCTGATAAGGTGCTAACTTTAACTCAGGAGATAGACTTTTTGGTTGTTCTTTTATCATTGCTGAACTAGCAGATATTGCTTTCTCCATATTTGCTGATAAACGAAGACATTTTTTCATGAGATTACCAACAACATTTCTTGTTGATAATAAATTCTGAAACCATAAATTTAAATAAATGAATTAAAAATATTTTGTCAATAACTTCATATTTTGACAACATACTTGTGCTGCATTTAGTAATTCTGCATCTAAAAATTTTACGTTCTGAAACTTTTTAACCAAATCTCTCCATCCTTTAAATGGTCTAGCTCCAATAATTGCATTAACTCTTTTCTGAGAGCACTGATTCATTAACAGTAATTCAGTAGGTAAAGCATTCTCCATAAAATCTAATACTGCTTTTTTATCACCTGTTAATTCATTTGACACCTCTACATCTGAATCATCATCACTAAAATAATTAAATGAAAATTATAAGATATGGTTGGGATGAAAAGAAATTCATCTTATGATAGTATGATATGATCATTACCTGTCAAAAACTTTTGTTTTGCTAAAATTTCCTTCATCTGATTCAACCTCTCCTCGATCTTCTTCATCATTGTCATGTTTTTTACGCTTATGTTTTTGAGATTTTTTATTTTTCTGTATAGAAGGTCTTTTACGATTATCTTCCAGTGTCTGTTTTGCTAAATCTTTGTCCCAGTTTGCATTGACCAGTACATCTTGTAGATACTATAAAAATATTAAGAAAGTTTATACATATATTGTTACATAAAATTTGCAAAATAATAGTTATTATTGATTATTAACATACAGTGTTTTTGTGTTGTGGAAATAAATTAGTCAGGTACTTAAGTTTTTCTTCTTTGTCTTTTATTTCAGAATTTTTCTCGGAGTCAGAGGACTCCTCCTTGGCAGGATTTTCTCCATCGCTATCATCACTGTCTACAATACGATTGACAGGTTTCCTGCGTACTTCTGGGGCAGTTAAATTGCTATCTTCATCAGCTAAAATAAACAATTTAAATAATTTATTGAGAGGAATTTATTGCACAAAAATATGAAATACCTGTTAAATTTTATGTGCGACAACAATTAAGTACATCTCATGAAAAAACTTATTCTTTTTTGAAAAATCAAACTTGTCATAAAAATTTTTAACCACCTATCTATTTGTTATTAAATGAATAAATAAAATTTATCCACATGATTTTAGTAACAAATTGTCGAATAAAATTCCAAGGAGAATAAAGACAAATGAACATTGAAACAATCATGTCACTCTACTGATCGCAACAATCTTGCTCAACAATCATTCTAAAAATGTAAACAAAATGAGTCCACACTCGGGAAGGATGAATGAAAGAGAGGAAAGGTGGCATAGCTGTTCAGCGCGGTAGCGCGAGCCATTAGCGAACAACCCGTCTCTGGCATCGCTCCGCGCGGAACGGCACACGCACACACTTTCGCGCGCCTCGGAGGAAATCTCAGAGCGCGGGTAAATACTTACACGTGAACATCTTCTTGACGGGCTTCTTCTGGAAGCGAAACTTCCGCAGATCCTTAAGGAGGCACGGAGTGTCCGCGTTCTCTGTTGGCGAATTGGAGTCGTCGGACATGCCATTCAGACAACGGCAGCGGCTGCACGACGTAGACGCCGATTGCAAAGGCTACGGCACATCATTCTTCTCTGTTCGTGTACCTATACCCTATACCTACACTGTGTACATAGACGACGACGCGCGTATAACCTCGGGCAGAGCGATGGAGTCGAAAGCGAACGCGCGATATTGTATTTTGCGACTGCCACTGTCGTCACTGCACCGCTAGCGTTGTTTCAATGTCGCACGCACAGTAGTCAGCATAAGTATTACTTATAGAGACGTTTTCAACTTTTCACTGTGCGATTCGTGCGGATAGGTACGCGGGATCACAATATCACAAATTCACACAACGCTTCGAAACTCTCCGACGACTCCGACACGATTGGACGGCAGGTGCAGAATAGTGCGAACTGCGAGCGCACACGCGGGAAAGACGGATGCGCCGTTGCGGGAGGGAGATTTTTCGAGCGTCGATGGCTGCAACACAAGCCGATGCGAGACGCTGGATTTTCCTTTTGCTGCTCGCAGAGGCAGAGAGGGAGAATATAATAGCGAGTGCAGTTGCGGCTCAACCGCTCGAGCTAATATCCTTACAGGAAAACGTAACGAAAAACTTTACTATAAGGCTTTTTGTGTGACGATTTACTCTATTTTTTTTCCCAACACATACACGATTTTTGCTTTTTTTGGCTGAAAAGCGAGTTGAAAGTACTTTTTCACTATACCCAGGTTGAAAATGCCACTTTCTCTCCCGGCTCAAAAACGCGCATCTGGTATTTTTGGTCCGGGTATGGTGAAAAGAGTTACTTTTCCGCCTGCTGTTCTAAAACGCACTCTATCGGTACACACTAATATACTACTTATTTCTATTTAAGGTGTGAATATTGTATATAGGTATACTTAACTTATTGCCATTGGTGCTCCGATGCGCTCTCCTTCATCTATTTCTTTTTTTATTTTCAAAATTTTTAAACGATATATAAAGAGACAGCGAGTGATAATTTAGCTACTGAAGTTTATAATTTTAACTTTATAGGTATTATCTTTTTTATATAACAATATTTTTCCATTATAAGTATTTGCTTACTTAAATTTAAATAAAATTATGCATTTAATTTAAATTAAATGCATACTCTAGAAAACGTCTTCAAAATATAATATTTTGACTTATCATTGAGCATTTTGTTCTGTTCCCTATTATAGGTATAGATAATATAAGTAAAGCTGTGCAACATTTTGTGAATTATAGAACAATAAAATATATTGATAAAATTACTTTGCTCTAATAACTCTGATGAAAATGGAATATGTATGTCAAGGTAAAAAATTGTAACATATTTTTTTTTTACATTTTTGTAATTTTACATGTATATTAACAATCACAATGTTTATTCAAAATTATTGACATTCATGCAAATATTGTTCACATTTTCAATTTTAATAAGAAAAAAGAAGTACTTAGTAATAAAAACACCTCAAAGTAGACAATGAAATAAAAGTATTTCCAAATATTGATAAATCACATGAACTTTTCTTTATAAATTTATTATTCTGAATAAAGGATTATTGTGGTAATGATTAAATAGCAAGAATAATGGTAAGGATAACAAATTTAAGACAATAGGTCTACATGTGTATTTCAAAATGTTTATTTTTACATAAAAAAATATTAATTGCAATAAAAATATAAATATTCTTAATATAATAAAAACCAAACAAAACTAAAGAATAAAAATGAAATAAACTAAAATTTAAATAAAACAACTTAAATACAAATGAAAATTAAATAAGAACAATCATTGAAAAAATGTAATATTAAGTAAAAAAAAACAAAAAAACAAAGAACAAACAAACAAATAAAAAGTTGTTCCATATTAAAATCTAGCTCACAAAATTTTCTTAATCCAGGGAAATGTCTGAAACAAAAACTAAATATATATCTAATTAGACAATAATACCATTTTTATGTGTAGTATAATTCTTTGATATAGTTAAAGTGTTTTTATAATCGTCACTTTAATTTTTCAATAATAATAAATATAAATTTTTAAATTCTACAAAAAATTAATTTTTCGAAATAAAATAATTTAAGCTATACTGCTTTGAAAAATCGGAATTAATAATAGTTTTCATTGAAAAGATCATATCAAGAATTTATAGAAATTTTACAAAATTAGATAAATTTTTTACTTTGTTTTGGAATGGAAAAGTCCTATTAGAATCATGTTTCGTTTATTTATGTTAAATAAATTATAAGAAAAAATCAGTATATTATATACTGTAATATATTGTTTTAAAATGAAATTGCATACCACTTGTTTCCACTTTTTTTTTAATTGCAGATTTATATCAGCATTTTAATCACGTATCCACGAGACCTGCCTGTACTGCAACCAACATCACAGGTCTTTAGCTGGGCCATTGTAGTAACTAAATAACAATTGTTTATTCATTCATATAACTGAAACAAGTAAAAGAGTTATAAATTTATATTAATGAAAAAGAAAACTATTATTATATTAAAGAGTAAAAAATTATACATGAATCATCCAAATTCTAAGCTCCAGGTTTACAAAAAATATCCAAGGGCATATTTGTGGGATATTGGGTTGATTGGGTTGTATCCAAGGGAATATTATATTTACGCTATCACACGAGAGACAGCGGCGCGACTAACATCTGACGGTCATCGGTCATAGACGTTAATTAAACAGAAAAAACCTTATTTCGGAATAATTTAGCAGTAATAATTGTTCATAAACAATTATATACTTTTTAAGAAAAAAAAAAAATGCACTATAAACTTACTGGAAAAAACGGCTAATTTGATACTATGCAGATCCCGATACGATTGTTTCAAAATTTCACGTAAATTTGATCACAAATCCAATAAATGCACTTAAATAATTGCATAATTGCAATATTTTGTTTAAAAATAAAGTTACATACCAATTATCATTGTTCACTGATGATTTCCATGTCCATATTAAATTCTTAATCCGTGAATCCCACCTCTAATAAAACCCCTCTTGAAGGGGTTTTATCAAAAACTGAATCTTCAGTTTGACCGTTGTAATAATTTGATAACAATTATTTATTAATTTATAGATCTGAAACAAATAAATGGGCAATTCGCTTATAACAAGAAAAAATAAGTGTTATATCAAACGGAATATGTAAACACGTGTGTGCGTGCGTATGTGCATGACTGCGACCTTGTGTGTTAAATATTTTATCACAATATTTTCTTTACAATCGAAGCTATTATTTCTAAGAATATTCAAAATTATTTAATTAATCCACTTATAGGTTATTAAGTATTGAAAAAATTACTATATATTAAACTTGCATAATTAACAAATCGTTTTCATACTCTATTTTAAAAACTTTTTTATATAATAATAATAAATATTTTTTGTACTTAGCATACGCAAACAAATCAGATACTATAAACAGTAAGAAATAATAAAGAGACTCAAAGTATTTCATTGTAAAATAATTATAAATAGAAAATATTTGAATTCGCTGGTTATAAATATAAACAATACAAAATTTATTAAGTTTATAAAGTATGCTACTCAAAATAGTATGAACGTTCATATACATACTGTAAATAACAAAGTACGTTGATAAAGTTAATTCTATCCCTTATTATCATATTGCTTACGATAGGAATTTGACTCCCAGATTCAAAATGGCCGATAGTTCCGAGAAACGAATTACGAAGTTTGCATTTTTCATTTTAATATTTTAATTTATGAACGAAAAGTTTTCACTAATGTATCGAAATCTTCAACTTACACCTATAAAATTTTTAACAAATCATTTAATCCAATAGATAAATAGTATTTTTAATCAGTAATTCATTTTAGTTTAATTTAATTTAAAAAATTTTTAAAAACATGTAAAATATACAGTATAAAATTTAACATAATCAGAATTTTATTGGAATGTAAAAATAAAAAATTGATTCGTTTGAACGGTTGAAAAAGAAACACGTGCTGAAGTTTTAACACAGAAAAGCAATTTTTAATTGTTTTATAATGTAAAATTCACACTAAATTTGAATATGAAATTTAAATAAACGTTTAAAATAAACTCACCATTGTGGCAGATGATTTCGGAGCAAAGTATGCTCCAATTTCTAGCGGTTGCTCGTACTCGCAGGTATTTCAACGGTCACTGGCGATAACTAACAGCATTCTCCTGTAAAAGAATCAAGAGAAATTAATTACAAAAACTATTATGCTCAATATTAAATTATAAAAGTAAGCTCAGCAATTAGTAGAATACTTCAATCAGCTATAGGCAAATATAATAAAAAAACATGTTTTTCTTACCATTTTGCTCAATACGAGAAAGCGTGTTCCTACGCCGAAGGCAAGACAAAGAATGAAAGAATGAACGAAGTGGCGCGTCTGTCGGCGTCGTAAAACGACAAGGCAGTTGTAACTTGTAACTTAACAGTGAATCCACATTATGCACAGTGTACTTATACTTACCATCGTTCCAATGAATCGGTGTTATATGATTTGGGTATTCGTATTATACCAACCAATCACAAGTCTGGATACATGGGAAAGGTGGTATGGTCTACCATATGGTACACAATCTAAGTCTAACACGGCACACAATACAACGTAATGTGGATTCACTCTAAGTAAGCAGCAAAGGAACCGAGCATTATTAGGGGGCGGTATATCCGTTGAATCTCGGGATATCTATAAGTACTACGCTAGTAAGAATATGTCCTCGTTGCAAATTTAATTTTTATAAATTTAATGAAGTTCCGTAATTTATATGCGGTTTGACACGTGTATTTAAGTTAAAAATTGAAGATGGAAATTGAGTATCTATGGTTTATTCTTAATTACCCTAAAAGTGTGATTTCGTCAAGAATACTACTGAAATCATAATTAAAGAAACAAGAATTAAACAGATATAAATTTCAAATTTTAGTCGAGTTCTATACCAGAAACAACAATAAATATTAAAATAATTCAAAATCTATATTTGCATGAAGTAAATAGATAATTATGTAAATATAAAATTTGTAATTCATCGTAATTACAGTGTACAATAGAATTATCATAAACCAAATGTTAAAAAAATTTAAAACTATTCATACATAAGTAATAATTTTTTTTTACAATTTATCAGCCTTTACAAGTTCAGAAGTAATAAAAAATACCTATTAATAATGATCAAAAGTTAATTCAAATTAATATAATCTTGTTAAAAGATTAATTTTATAATTATATTAAGTGAATAATTATCATACAAATTTTATAAACTTTATTCTTGAATGCAAAATGCAAAATGTCGATGTGATATCAAAATTAAATAGTGAAATTTGTTTAAATCGAATATTCTTGAAATTCAGCATATAATTATATATTGAAGTTCATTAATAACAAACTATTTAAAAATTATGTTAAAAATAAATAGAATGAAAGAAAAATAAGAATTCTACATCTTTCATGAGAAATCTGAACTTGACCTTTCTTAATTAACTTCAAAATTATGATTATATTAAAAAGAGGTGGTATATTTTGAAATATTTTTTTCCAAAATCATCAGAATATACTGTCACCTTATATTTTTTAATCTGACCAATGAATTGTCAAATTTTCTCATTTTTTAAAGAATGGAAATATGTTTTTAAAATAAAGAATGCATAATACTTACTATCTCAATATAACTGATACAAAATTGTAATGATGTAAATAAGAATATCTAATTTTAGTGGCATAAAAACAAACATTCAGAGAAGTTCTTCGTAGAAGAAATTTATTTGAAATATTTATAGTACACGAATTAAACATATACAATATTGATACAATTTTATTCTTCGTTTGGCCCTAACAATTTTACTTTAATACTCTGTTGAGAGCACTTAAATATTATACAGTACATACAAGTTTATGTTTTACAATTATTTTTATTTTGTGTTACTCAACACTTATAACCAATCAAGTTCAATTAGCATTTCCTGTTCTGAAACAACATTAACAGTTGCAATAAAATTATGAACTTAAAGTATCAATTCTTAAGTTCAATGTTTGAAAATAAACTCACTGCATAAATAAAATACAAAATACTGTTTGGGTCGCGTACAGCTTTTGTTGTTAACGTGCTTCAATATAGCATTATTTAAAAATCGGCATGCTCTAAAAATTTTAACTTTACCAATCACAGTAATGATGTAAAGATCTGCATCACTCATTTTACACATTTACACTGCAAGAATGGCTGTTTTAACTAACATTTATATACAACGAATGTCTTACATCATTCGGTATTCTAAAAGCCTATTAATTGTCTTTCACATAATTTATACACTCATTTTCAATTTGCTTATGACAATTTATAAGTACAAAAACGAGTGAATATGTACAATAGTAGCTACTTAATATTATAACGATATAATTATTAAGAAGCATTTTTATTATTGAAAAAATCGACTTTTTAAACTTTTGTTGCATTTTCTTTGTTACTTAAGCAAAAATTCTTATAAAAAATTTTAAAATATTTGCTACACGGCAGCAAATAAAAATTTAAATAAATCATTATATGAAATTCGAAAAAATAATATTTTAATTATTTCTTTACACTTTAGATGGTATTAATTATAAAAATAAGGGAAAATAATATTTTACATTAACAAGTTGTATATTACACAGCTTGAAAGTGTGATCAGTGAAAAAAAAACTAAATTTCTGCTAGTCTTTCTTTATTACTGAAAGTAATATTGAATTATCAGTCTCTTTTATTGTATTACCTCACCATTATTTGCAAGATAATGCTTATCTAGTTTCAACTATATAATTTTATGAAAAACTGACTTATTAAAGCAGTTTTAGATAATTTTTATTTTATTATTGATGAAATTTCTAATGACTGCCGATGTACTTTAGCTAGTTTAATTTTAGATGCTTTAATTTAACTTTGAAATACGGTGATAGGAAAAAATAATATGCAAATGAGTACATATTTAATGACTTTTGTGATACTTAATGTATTTTTTTTTTTTTTTTTTTTTTTTGAAAAAATAGCTATCCGAAATTAATCTATAAATAATCGATGAATTATGACATTCGAAATATTATAAAAATTGTTGTACTGAGTACAGTACTGAACGCACGATTATTTAGGCTGAGAATATCTACAGGCATGTATATGGAATGTTCTTTTTTCAATGTACCATTTAAATCTTTGTAACGGCAGTATAGCTTACATGTATTGTTTGAAATTAAACTCGACGGCGTTTGCTACTATTTTCATTGTTTTAAAGACGTTTGTGCGATAAATCATGTTCATTTCGATTGAGAATCTGTCGATGTCTGCTGCGATTGTTGTTGTTGTGACTGTTGTTGTTGCTGCGTTTGCTGCTGCTGTGGTACTTGCTGTTGCACATGTGCTTGTTGATGAGCAATAGTTTGAAGTCTGACTTGACTTGGCCCTGGACTAGCTCTAGCAGTAGTGACAATAGGTTTACCCTGGATGGGTGTGGCTTGTCTCAATTGAGCAGTACTAGCCGCTACTACTTGGATAGTTTGTTTTAGAGCACCAGGAGATACTGGAATCACACGAGTCTGAAGAGGAGATTTAGCTAATACAACCTGACCAGGTTGACCACTTGCTTGCCCAGCAGAAACCTGTAAAAATAAAAAAATAATTAAATAAAAAAAGATTGAAATATTTTTTGCAGCATGTTTCATATTTAGATATTCAGTTCCACGCGTTACCGACGATTACAAGGACCTATTTTTTCATTTAGTTTTGAATTTTAAGAAAATATCGCTCTGGGTATAACTAACAGAGCTTGCCAGAGAATCTTTCCGCATCAGTTAACATGGCTATACCGCAGAAGACTGTGAAAAGAGGCAGTGCCGAGCCGGATCGCGGAACGATTCTCCGGCAGGCTTCGTCAGTTATAAGTACCCCCTCTCCCACCGTCGTAAATGACGGAGACTGACGTAGCTCTCATCGGAACAAACTCCGAATTTACAACGTGCAGTCATAGGTTTTTCCTCAAAATTCAAAATTGAACTTGAAAAATGGGTCCCTGGGGTCGGATCGCGGAAGCTTTTGTCGTTCGACAGCTTACGTGATTAAATAGGCTATCGAAGGACAAAAGCTTCCGCGATCCGGCCCCTGTAATCGTCGGTAGCAAGGGGCTTAATACATGATTATAACAATATTTTAGCAATATTGAAAGATTTATAAATTTAATATTTTAAAAATTAAACATTATTTAACCTCTAGACTGCCGGAGAATCAATATATTGACGCTACCCCCGATCGACACTTTCCCTATGATCAATCAAT
>UXGD01005445.1:0-14440 GCA_900474315.1 Torymus auratus
TTTTTTTATGATTCTATTGGTATTTTCATGAGATATCCATGTTTGAAAATTATGTCGGTATTTCACATCACCTTAATTTATTCCTAAAATACACAAAATTTGGAGTTTAGAAAAATTTAACTGTATTCAGAACAGTATTGTTTTAACCAAATTTTAAGTTATTAATACCATTTACGACATATTTTTAGTTTAAATATTTCACAATTTTTAAATTTATGGGTTTTATTTGGACCGCAAAAAGCTAACGTGACCGTCGGCCAATCACAGGCTCCTCTTAATCGGATTTCAATAGCAACAGTTTATTTCGGCTTGGCCTTTCCGTCATCACTTTTTTAAGAGAGGATTATTACAAATTACTATATAAAAGATCCTTGTGTAACCACCGCTATCATGGAAAATTTTTAATCGAAAACGATTTAGAGAAAGCTTTCTCAAATATTTAAATAATGATCCTCTCCTCTCGATGCATTACGGGCGCGATTTTCGATCTTCCCATCCAATAAACTAATTAAAATTGATAGCCCAATAACCATTACCTTTACATAAATTTTTGCCCGGCTCACAGCACGTCGAACATTTCCTTATCTCAGGCGCACAAGTGCTTCCCGGTCCGGTGCATTTTCCTGCGCGCGCTTCGTGTTTCGCGCGCGTGTGTTGCTGGCGGTTGGAGAAGCGTTTTAACAGAGAGATATCCAAGACGCCGAGATGGCAAACGGAAAGGCTCGAGGAAATGTCGGACGGAGGAACGTCCGAAACAAGGATATTCTAAGGGAGGAGATGCGTTGTGGGAACTGGGGTTGGTGGTAAACATGAATTTTGGGTTTATTGAGCGTAACGTATGTACACAAAGATAGTTTCAGAATTTCAGATGAAACTATTGTTAATCTATTTACATTTTGGAATATATAGTTATATTTATATTTACGTAAATGACATCGGTAGCAAACACGAACCCCATCAGCGAGAGCGGATTTTCATTATTACTGTTGCACGCGCATTTCTGTTAATTTTCAACAATTTCGTTATCGTTTTCATCCGGGGAATGACACAGATGTAGCTGTAAACGCAAACGCCGTAATTTGAGCAATTACTTAAGCTTATTACCCGCTCGTCAACTTTCACGAATGTGTATAATGATACCAGAATATTATTGAAATAAAAGTTAACGCAACCTCGGTCAAACACAGCACCTGCGAATTCCCGTATAATTTGATTAACAATTTTCTAATTACTTAACCTACATACGTGCTGCAAATGCTCTAATCAGGACCCTGAAATCGAGAAAAAAACTCGAGAAAGTCCGGAACTGAGTAAGTCACGTTTCCAAATGTGGCGATGTGGCTTTCATCGCATTAAGGTGCACGAGATGAATGATGTATATAAGAACGTCGTGCTCTCTCTCTCGCCGATGCGCCGTTTTTTCTTTCCAAAGAAAATTATATTTAGCTCGAAATAAGTACCATCCATCATTCGATCTGTTAGACCATCGCCTATGTAGCTCTAGAGGGAATAAAATTTAATCCACTTATGTATTTCTATGAAGATAGAATATTTATAAATGGAGAATGATGTGAAAACTACTTTCAGTGTATAAAGAAATTCAGTTGTTAACGCCAAATGTTTAAATTAAATTTATATTAAAATTAAATGTTTATTAAGGATAATATTGTTAATAGTATTTGATTCGGGTTTACGATACATCTGAGAAAAATTTTCATTCATTACTTTTACGAGTATGGAAAATTTCACGGTCAAAATGGCTGATCAAGATAATATCCTCTATAATTATGTGTACGCTCACGGTAAACCAAGCGTAAAATGTGCCTGTTCAGTATCCAGATAATTATAGTCAACCACCCCAAATCTTATCTCCACTATATAACCATTCTCTAACCACGTGCAAATCATGGTGTTGAATAACATTTTTCAAAATATCAAATAGTATATAATAATAGTCAATTAAGCTCTATACTGATAGAGAAAGAAAAATTTATTTTCATATAAATAAATTGCGTCTAAATTACGATATTACGGTATAGATAAAAATACGCCAAACGAGTAAGCTACTTATCACAATTATATAAATCACTAACGGTACGGCATTAATTTGATCCGCCACGTTCAGATCGCATATCGTTTACGGAAGCCCATCACGACTCTCGTGTCGTTATCCTGCAGCAGCAGCAGCAGCAGCAGTTCAACGGACCTGCAAAAAAAAAGAAAAAAAATTCAGCAGCCAGCGAGTTTTCTTCAATTAAACGTTTGACGAGCCGCACGTCTGGCGTCAAGAGCGCTGTAATAAACTGAGCCTCGCACGCGAGGCGCGAAGAATTAGCGTCGCTCTCGCTCTCGCATTGTTCTCGAAAAAAGTGGCGCGCTCGCACAACGGAAAACTCGAAACGTTAATTCGACGGAAGGAGAGCGCGTGCGAAATTGCCAGCCGATTCATCTCTCGTTTTTTCCCCTTTCTTTTCCTTCCACTTGCTGTGTTACACACACTTCGACGAAGAATGGGGTATACATGTGCTTTGCACCGCGCGAACTTTTTCTCAAATGCGCGCATTTTTTTTATTTTCGTCGTCCCCTTGTCTCACTCGCTCCCTTTGGCCCGTCGCGAAATTTCGTTATGCTCCGCGAGCTTCTCGCTGCCGGACGCGCTTTTTTGCCCCCCACAGTGTTCGCGCGTCAAAGGGAGTAGTGTAAACTCAATTTTCTTGAAGCTCATTCCGCGCGGCGGATCCGAATGTTTCTTTCAAACTGGCTCGTCGTCGTGTCACACAGCGCTCTCGCCGTATAAGCTTTTTCATCTCGCTTTGCCCCCTAGGCGCCTCGCGGGGGAGATTATTTTTGATGAAAGGGAGAGAAAAAGCATTATTTATTATATGTGTTAAATTGTTCAAATTTATGAGAGACCTAACAAATTTGTAGAGCTTTTAAGAACTTAAAATTGAAGTATCAAATTACTACTATGTTGTAATAAAATAAATGGGGATAATTGAGGGACATTTATTTATATATCTGCATTTATTTAATTATAATTTTATATATCTTTCTGTTGCAGGTGAGTTACGGCAATCATCATTAAATCATAATCCACTAAATCATCTATATTACGTAAGTTTAATTATAATAATAATTCTCATACCGAAATATATCTGCTGCGATAGAAGGTATCAGATTATTGTGTTATGAAATATTATAGCACTGTAGGTCTTAATTACTTTATTTCATTTCAATTTATTATTTCTCACATTCAATTATCACTCTTGCGCGTTTGCTGATCTTTACCACTAATAACATATTTCACCTCGATTCACAGTCCCATTAATCATTATTATTTGTTCACAAATATTATATAATATAAATCAAAATCGGTAATTATAATTAAAATATAAGAAAATAAACTGAATGTTTTTGAAAATTATTTTCAATATTATTTAATAAAAAACAAACTACTAAGTATATTTGCTCTTATAAAGTGCTACATCATCGTACCTAAAATCTGATAAATTTAAACTACTTAAAGTTTTATTTATTAAAGTACAAACAGTGTTTCATATCACCTCTCCGAACTTTGATTCCCCAATAAAAAAAGACGACAAAACCAGCTTCTAAAACTGCGAAATCAGATAAAAAAAGCTACTTTATATCCACTCAGAGTAGCCGAGAGCACGGCGCGCATGTATACACGATATACATATGCACGGAGGGAAGAAAGCAAAGGGTGAGCTGTGTGTGCAGCACAAGGGTATGGCTGGAGTAGGAGCAGAGCACAAAGGCGCGTGCGCGCGCCTCGCCCCCGAGCCTTCGGGGGATAATTGATGTACCGCGAGTTTATGTAACGCCGAAACTTGTAGTCACTATTATACTGCATAACCTGCGCCCGCCGAGTTCGCCCAAACTATATTAGGTTTCATCCATCTTACGGGCGGGGACCGCCGGGACTCTCTAGGTATACTCTCTCTGTGCGCCCGCGCGCGAATTCACGAGCATCGTTAACGCACTCTTTTCTACCCACCCGTGGTATTGTATTTTTCTCCATTAATCCTAATTGAGAAAGTTGCCTCGTGTCTCCGTTTCTTTATTAGCGTGTTTCAAAGTTTCTTGTACGCGCTTCGTGCTTTTGGATTTAATAATTAACACGATAATTCGGTGTAACGAGGTGATAGGGATAAAAATCACGGCGTATTTCGGTCTTCGATGAAAGTATCGGAGCCGTTCCAACGGTAACGAGCTAGCTAACCGGCGCGCATATAATCTTTTTATTTCCACGCGTCATTAAATTCAGCATTTAATCCACTCAGCCCCAATATCAAGCTTCAACATTTATACCTATATATACACACGATCCTTCGCTCGAGCATCTCGACCGTTCATTTATAACCCCCCTAAAATCGACGAAAACAATAACCCCAGCGCGCGATTTTTCCTGATTCCCGCGGCCATCATATACAGTTCGCCCTCGGCTGTGTAGATTAAATCGACCACGACGACGGCCGCGTCATCCGAGATTACCGCGCCAGTCGTGCAGCCTTTGTCCCGAGAAAATTGAAAAAAATGGCTCGGAAGGAGCAGCTCCCCTCATTACCATCATCCTCTGTGCGCGCACCTCACCACGAGAGAAAGAAGAAGGGGGAGGCCTCCTCGGGCGATTTGATCCGCGGAAACTGCGCCCGGGCAATTGCGCGGCTCTACGCGCATTATATAACTATATACCTATACACATACACAGAGGCAAACCCTCCCCCGCGCCAGTGTAGCAAACGACGCTTTGCATTAGCGGCGGCGGCGGCGGCGAGCAGACCCGGGCATTAAGGATAACGACTCGCCGGTTCCTCCCGTCGAAGCAGCGCAGCCACAGCCGCGTCTTCGGGATGCGACGACACTTGCGGTGCTGCAGCTACCGAGCGGAAGATCGGAGATACGCGGGCTCTGAGGAAGTGGAAATAGTGCATAAAGAAGGGAAGAGACGGTGCACTATGCGCCCTATAATACTGTTGTTATGGTCGGTCAGGCGGTTCCGAATGTGCCGCTTTCTAATGTCCGTCCGCCCTTTCGTTGGATGACTTTGTTTGCGTCCGGACCATTGTGGAACTGTATGCGTGTAAATAACGCGAATGTGAAGTTTCGAATAGAAACAATGATGATGCGAGGATCTCGAATATAATCCTTTTGTGTATTATGTGAAAATGTTTTTATCTGCGGATGTATATACATTATATACGATATCGTGTCGGGAAAGCGCATAAAATGTTTTAAGGTTTCCGATTTTATAAAAAGGTATGTGCTTTAAATTCGCGGAACCGAGGGGTATAATATGGTTTTTCCTCGCAACATCAAACGAACCAGTTGCATTTGGCACATTAAATACAGCTGCGTGTGGATTTCAAACCGTTGAAAAAGCAGTCGTTACTGTTTTGTGTAGTCTATAGCGCATTATATACGATATTTCATTAATAATAATCATCTGGCGCTATGTGTGGAAATATACATTTCATTAGCGCTGACCATCTAATGCAGGATTATATTATTTCTAGTATGAAAAAGACGCGTAGGTGTAAACCTAATATTTCATCCGGAATCCCCGAAGATTAACTATCCTTAACAAAGTTGCATTATAATTTACACGCTTGTTGCTGCGAGATTCCTCTCGTTATTCAGAGCTTATGCCCGCGCCCGGCTTCCCTGCAAACATCGTATAACATAATTCACCGCCGATTTACGCAAACTTTCATAAGGTGTCCTGTAATAGAAAATTAATATAACTTCAACGGTTTATTATTTATTCGAGTACATTTTTCATATCTGGATGATAATCGTCGCTAATAAGCGAGTGAGTTTTATAGCGATGATCGATAGTGTATTGTACAGAGCACACAATCAATGCCTTTATAAATGATGCGTTAATTGGAAAATGAAAGTAGGAAAACATAATGGATGCTCTGTAGTCGCGCTCTTTTGGTTTATAAAAATAAAATGCCTAATAAGAAAGCAAACTGCAGAAATTGTACGTTTCTAGTAAACGATTTCAGCTGGTTTGTAGGTGATGATTAAAAAGCGTGTATGATAAATTACACGTGAAAAAAGTGAAAGCAGCTGCTTTAATACAAACAGATTCATAAGTCAAAAGTGATCCAAAGTGCGTCATTCGCTGCCCGTTAAGAAGTAAAAGGAACGTTATACTCTATAAATGATTGCGAAATAAAAAGATAGGACGGTTACATCAGTTTGAAGTATAGAATAATTCTTTCAATTCAGGTTAATTGGTATTTGCATTTAAGAAGTTGCTATAATTGGTACGAAATTTGTCTAGATATTAAATTTCACACATACGTAATGTGAAACTTGTAGACGTCAATAGGGGAACATTATGTATTGATATGAACGTTGGAAAGTAAGATTTTATAAGGTTTATTACACACAGCTTATAAAAAAATGTTTTACATAAAACGCGTATTGATGTCTTGCAGAACCCATGCCAAAACTGTAAGCGTTTTCTACACGGAAAAAAAAATTGGTGATACGGTAACCAACTACCTGGTTAAAAATATTCAAATCAATATTGCATAGTTGTGATAACCAACAATATAGTTGTGACAACTATTCACTTGGTTGTTACAACTATGCGATATTGATTGGAATATTTTTAACCAAAGTAGGGCTGCACGAGAGCGAGAAAAAACAATATTTCTGTAATTATTGTCTCGCTCTTGGAAATTCTTGAAAATTCCTCTCTTGTCTTGGTCTTTTCAGTCAATATGAAAAGTATTCTTGTTTTGTCTTGAAATTCTGGATCATATTGGAGTTACGAGGACGTGCGACAAAAAGCGAGTCGTTTGTTTAAAAAATTAGAGGTCCGCGTAGAAGAGGTTTTTGAAAAAATTGACTTGTTCGCTGTCGCACGTCTCCCTATAGGTTCCTTTTTTTGCGAGGACCTCGCACCCCGGGATATTTGGGTTTCAGACCTTTTTAATTTATTAAATAAATAAATAAATGATTCAGTGTTAAAAATGTCCTTAATTTAAGAAACTTTTAAGTTACAAGTGTTATTGAATTTTAAAAATAATTTAACGGAATGTAATTTAATATATACACATACATTAAGTTTAGTACAAAAATATTGAAATGTCAAATGTAATAGAAGTTTAAGGTTTTGTATTGAAATCGAATACGGATAACAGAAAACGAATTAATATATAAGTATATGACAGTTATTAGTAAAATTATAATACACATTTAAGTTACGTATTCAAATAAAATTTAAAAACAACATAACTAAAAGTAATTTCATACAGAAATATATTAAGTTTGATATAATATGCTATTTACATATAATCTAAATGAAAGTTAAGAATAATGCAACTGAAGGTAATTTAATATACAAATACACTAGGTTTAATACAAAAATAATAAAATTTCAGCACAAGTATAAATAAATGCTAAATTTGAAATTTGATTTTTCCCTCCATTTATGTGCGGCCGGCCAGAGCCTAGTTGGTACGCTGCCGCTATGCGGCGGACCCCTTCCCTGTGGCCTCACGTACCTAGGTAAGCCGGCTCGAGGGGATATAGTAGCGTGTCGCTTACTACCTCGCCAACCTTTATCACTCGAACATCTCGTTAGTAGATAGTCGTCAGCAACTACCGAAGTTTATTGATTTATGAATTCATGATTATTTCGATAAATTATTACGATTAGAAAATGTTAAGTTACTATCTTGATATTGTATCGAAAACTGTATATAAATATTGTATGGATTATTGTCTTGAATATTGAGGCAAGACAATACAATATCAAGATTAATCTTGCTGTATCGCGAAGCTCTAAAACATAGGTATAACAATTGGTAGAGGTCGTCAATCGCATATCAAACATTCATAATTCCGCTATAATCTATATAGATTTAAATTGCCTATACTTATGTTATTATATATGATAATTGGATAAATTTTTTACATATTTATAGCTAAAATTATAGACGTTATTACCAAATAAGTTTTCCTTCCTACATTACAAACTATTAAAACACAGCCTCTTTACTAAACAGTAATAAAGAGACAGGTTTTCCCTATTCCTTCAACATCAAACCAAACAAGCCGCTTTAATCAACCACAGATCCAATTACACAAATCACGCTCGCGTACGTGCTGCGCATCCTCTCATGGCCACACTCAAATAAAAATCTACCTTACTTTCCCACCGCCCTAAGAACTCTTACCTCTCGGTCGAGCGGCTTCCGGAGGTACACGTTAGCCTCGTTGGCGCTGAAGCTCTCGATGCCGATGATGTCGCTGCCCGGCTGATCGCGAACCCCGAACGTCAGGTCATCTCCGTCCGGGTCTACGCCTCGCAATCGGTAGATCAGACTCCCTGTGTATATTAAAACATGAGGTATATTACTGTAGTGCGGTCGCTTTCACGCGGTTATCGTCAGGATTTCATCTTCTTTTTCGGAGGCGTTCAGGAGATTCGGTGAATGATCTTATCTGGAGATCGGAGCGTTTAGAAAACGTGTCGTCGCGCGGTAAAGCGCTTGTTAGGATGGTATTTATAATATACGTGTTTTCGAAGAGAGGTAGGAACTTTTGTGGATTTTTAAAGCTGGATGGATTTATTTGTGTGTATGCGTCGTTAATGGTTCGATGAAAGACTTTCTAAATGGGGTATGGAAATTATTTCATTGCTTGATGATACTTATAATTAAAATTATTAGTTTTTTTTTGGTAATTGAAAAGATTCATGTAAAAGTTTCCGTATTCTAAATCTCAACATTGAATTTAGCACAAATTACTATTGAAAACGTTGATAATTTTGTAAAAATAATAATGGACGTTTTTTCTTCTTTTAAACAAGAGCTGCATTATAGAAAAATACAATTGTTAAAAACTTTTGTAACAGCACTATTGTGGAATATCACTATCTTTATACAACATTATAAGATTTCTGATCTAAAGATTACTGTTTGTTTGTATTTTAAGAAACATTTTATACTTTTTACAATATTAGCTAATCACTTCATTTCTACAATTCCAAATTACATCGGAAAAATCCACAAAACCGTTATAAACACCGCTCCGATCAATCATTATACCGGAAACCCGACGACCCGCCTCGGATCCGAGCAAAACAAAACCATCTGAGACAGTACACCTTCACTTCTCCGTGGCAAAAAAAGAGAGAGAAAGAGAGAGAGAGGACGATACTTACCGACCGGCGTTTCCGGGCCCTCCTTCAGCCTGAGCACAATCTCGGTCTGGTCGCGCTCGGTGACGAATCGCGGCGGGTTGTTCCTGGCCGCCCGTGCCTCTGACACAAGCAGCAGCAGCAGTAGCAGGAGAACAAGGCTCCGGCATATCCGAGCCCAGCGCTGGGTTACTGCTAGCCGCGGGGTCATGTTGGCCGGACGTGTGGACGAGGCGTTGGCTGCACCGTGCGGTGCATAATTTTCGGGACTGGCATAGGCTGCTGTTGCCGCGGTGATACGGTTTGCGCTGCGCTATCACGAACTGTAAGAAGAACATAGTTTAGGGTTGTGCATGCGAGATGGAAAGTTTGGCACAATGATTTTTTTAAAATGAGAAAATAATATATGATTTTTATGCTAAATTTTCCTAATTCTAAACTTCTAAATCAGTAAAAGGTTTAGTATTCATATATAGATGGATTTTTGTAACAGGCCATTGACCTTGTTATCATAAAAAGTATTGAACGCAATAAATCAAAAAGTAAAAGGTTATATATAACAAGACTGATAAAGTATAATTTTTCATTCACTCAAATGTTCACGAAAAGCTGAAAATTAGATTTATTTTTCTCATAAGCGAGATGCGTAGCTCGCAGCTAACGATTGCTTTCTAAAATTTTTTTACAACCATATAACCATATAGGTATAACAAGTTGGATAATACCATCGATAGGGTAAACAACATTCTCATTAATTACCAAAAAGCGTGTTGTATTCAAATCAACAATAACTCAACATACTTTCCCTTCGGTCTATTACTTTCAATGTAGTTCAAAATCCTCATAACAAGTAACAACACAAACTACTTCATTAAAGGCATTTACAAACGATTATTCATCCAACCATAAATACCCGGCGCATCAAAGAGTCTTTATTACATTAAATTAATATCGTTCACACATATACATTCCCACCAACCTTACATCCTGCAATATCGCACTCTCGCCCCATATAGGAAACCGCACGACTCTGACGTGACCCAGTGACTCGTCCTCCTCCTCCTCGCGTTTCTCTCCTCTATACATATCCATCGCGCATACCCACAAGGACGTCACGATCCTGCATACTATACACATAGACATATACATGCTCAGACAATACCCCGATTATGATGTCTACGAGGAACATACTCTGGTGGGAACGCGAGTGTCACTTTCGCGCTTTTCAAGCTCGGATTCGTATACACACACATATACTCACATTGTCTGCTCTCCTTAATTAGACGAGTGAGCGAGAGACAGAGACGCGCTGCTCCCAGGGCGCCGGCAATTAACTCGATACGGAGAAAAGGAGTGAAACCGAGCGCGGAGATGCGTAGGTATACGCGTCGCGTTATTATGTCTGCTATGTGAGGTGAAGAATATAAGTTGGTCGCGGGCGCACGTATAGCTGATTAGAATTGGTTGCTTTTTCACCGCGTGATTTTCTCGGAAGTGCGCGAGTGCTTCATTTATATAGTTTGTGGGACGCGAAGAGTTTTCTTTTTTTTCCTTTGTTTTGAGGAAGACGAGAGGAAGATGGGCTTATAATTGTGCACGCGCGTGTAGATTTTTATAAATTGTTGTAACGAGGATGCGTTATAGGTCATTGTTTATGTAGCTTCCGTATGGCAATGGGGCTGTGAACGTGCTAATATAAGGGGGTTCGCGGTTTACGTGGTACTTGTAAAATTTGTCGATAATGATTTTACTATTACTTTAAAGTAATCTTATGGAGAAAATAATTATGGTTTATACTGTTGATCTCAATGATGCTACTCATTCTAGATAACATTTTTCTTAGTTTCATCGAACGTAATTACTCAAATTGGAATCAAAAGATGCTCGAGATGAATATTTATCATCGCAAAGTTCGTTGTAGCTTTGGAATGTTATGTAAATTGGGGTGAAGAAACAATACTTTCTAAAATCATGCTTGAAAAGCAGGAAATGTAGCGTTAAATTTGTCACCCCGGTTTAACGAATCGTAGAGAAGTTAATTGGAGCATTCGTTAGAGTTGATTAGAATTCTAAATTTCTTTTATATGCTTCCACAGGTAGCGGATCACAGCATTCGTCCGAGTTAATTAGAATTTCCATTTCTTTTCCTACTTGGAAATCGTACGGTTATAGTGTATCACGTTAGGGTCTTGGTAAATCGTTAAAAGGTAACGCGACTGTCACTTAATTATCCTTCATACAGTGTTTTAATGATACGACATGAACATTATCATATCAATATATCGTATAATGATTAGTGCTCATAGTTATACAACAAGAATTTAAAAAACTTTTTTCTTCTCAATCTTTTGTTCTTTACAAGTATTAAAGAAATTAATTGCTACAATATTATAATACAAACTTTTATGTGCCAATGCCACCGGCTAGATATTAATTTAATCGACTCGTTATCTCATAATATACAACCATTGTCTGTGACATCATAATTACAAAAGAAATATAATACGACGACTGAAGATGCATATACTCTCGTTATCTTCTCGAAAAGGATTCGAAGATCAAAATTTCAAGCATCTATATTTCAACACGACGAAGAAGCCCATTGTGCGCAGCAACTTAATTACAATCGCATTTTGACACGAATATAACCGCATGTTCACTTTTTCTTGCCTAAACGCAAGAGCACAGAGTGACTTTCAAAAAGGCCGCGGATATCTGGCACTCTCGCGCATCCTTATCCATCTCTGACATCTCCCTATTATATGCGCAATCTGAATAAATAAAAACAAACGCACGCGCATATAGGAGTCCAAGATCCACTATAGCGATTAAATATCCTCATTTTGCAACTCTCTCTCTCCCTTTTCTTGAAAATTTTGCGAAACCAGCGTTTCTCTCTCTCTCTCTCTTCCTATCCCATTTCTAATGTCACTGCTTGCAGGTGTATTTGTGCACAGAGGCGCAGCTCGCAACTTTCCTAGAAAGTCAATAAATCCGACGTCGAGGAGATTTCCTTGTCTGCGCCTTGGCGTGTGTGTAGTCGTGGGCCGAATGAATGACAGTTCGCAAATGGAATTTCCCATGGGCAATTAGCACGAAACCGAAGCGCAGTAGCTCTGCGCGCTGCACTTTTGCGCGCGCGCGCGATACTGTTGCTAGCTAGCATCATAGAGAGAAGTGGAACGTGAGTATTGTTGCGCGATTGGATTTTTCATTGCCCTTTATATTTTAATAATAGAAGTGGAGGCTATAAGCGGTTTGTATTATATAGGAGAGCAAATGAGCGCGAGATTTTTGTGTGAAAAAAAAAGAAGTCTGGGAGAGGAGATTTGTTTGTTCTGTCTTGTTTGGAGGTGTTGTTTTGAAATGGGATTGCAGTTTTGTTAAAACTATTTCTCGGGTTTAAAGTTGGGTCTCGTTTTAATTGTATTCGTTTCGCTTGGTTGAAAATGGTATACTATTAATGAGAATAATGAACGGGATTTAATAATCAATTGTAATAAAGTATAAAAATAAAGTAAAGTTATATACATAAATACATAAAATCATTTTTTTTAATCATTATAAAATATATTTCTCAAGTGTATATATTTTCAAAGCCTATGCGCGACCTATACCTATATGTGTGTAGTATAAAAGAAAGTAAATGGAGTGTGACAGAAGTGGAAATAATTGCAGTTCTTTAGACTCGAGCTAGCATTAATTAGTATTAAAGACTGCAATTAAGACAGGATGCTTACGGTATATACGTTTGACCTTCGAGAAAAACCTATGGAACATGCGCGATTTTTAGAGCAGAAAAGGACGTATCAATTTAAAATGGTTGACCCTGTTAATTAATGAGAAAGTCCGGAGGAAAAAACTTGATCAAAGTTCATATACTGGTTTTAAAATGAAATCACAGCTATACTTGGAGACAAGTGATTGTTTTTTACGGATTAAAAGTTGTTTCACACTTCGGCCATTATAAAGTCATCAACCTCTCGTTGAGTACTAAATAAATCTTACTTTCAGCAGTTAATTTCACTGTATAATCTTTTTATTAAACTTTGATTAATGGCACACCAAAACGACACTAAACTTGATATAACAAACTTTCAATTGATCATTTAATCGCCTCGTAATGCAACCAAATGACGCGGCGACCAACGTATTAACGCAATTAAAAAGGATTACGAATCGCGCGCGCGGGCACTTGAGTTTCACTTTCTATTTCTATCCTCTTGGCAACGTTTATTGTTCTTTGATCGACCATCTTTCCGACGAAAACCCGGGCAATAATAATAATTTTTCAGCGCTTCTTCGCATCGGGCAATGAAAACCGAGCGGCTTTAAAATTAAACGGCGCCGACGACGACGATTATATCCGCTATAATAATATCGCAGCTCGCGATATGTTTTTCCCCCACACAGCGTGCGCGTAATACGGGATGATCGATCCTCTGCGCTCGCGTTTACGTTGAGTATATATTTGAACGAAGGAGCACGTGCGTCGGTCTGCGGAAACTTTCGCGGAAGGTCAATAAAGTGAATGAACGCTCGGATGCGGATTCCTTTATTTAATAATTGCGATTGCTGGGTTTGATTGTTCGGTGTTAATTTCAGGTTGAAGAGAGATACGATCGTTTTCGTTAACGTGAACGTGAGAGATGAGAAACATTGGGTTTTTCTTGTGATCGGAAAGAGCGTATCGCTGTTATTATGGCTTTTACCGAGTTTTATTATTCTGAAACAGTTATAAAAAGAAATAATTAGAGAAATAATCAGGACTTTAAAAACGTTGTAATTCGAGGTACAGTGAGTTTTTATGGGATTATAAAATTCTAAACTGTAATTTATTTTTTCATCTTCTGGGGTTCTGTTCAAGTCTGTAGCAGAAAAAAAAACACAGTATACCTAGGTGGGCACATTTCCATCGCGATAGAACAATGAAAGATATGATTATAATATTTTCGTTACCGAATAATTTCACTTTTATTGGTCTCTGTGTAATAAAAAATGCATGAAATATCGGGAAAGTGATTTATTTATTCATTTTAAATGCATAAGCAATGGTAATACTGCTTTTCACAAGAACTGCAATTAAATAAATATAAAAAATTGCAACTTTCTTGCATCTTAATATTTTTGCAATCGATATTGCACATCGATTATTACCTTTCACTCCATTTCGCATTCTAAATCTGTGGGTTCGAGGCATAACGACATAAGTCCACTTTTTGAGTTTCCGAGAAAGATGGGTTTCAATGTTCACAC
>UXGD01005446.1:0-14438 GCA_900474315.1 Torymus auratus
ATCGACAATTTTCCGGAAAATTTGGAAAATTTTCATTTCTTTCTCAAAACAAAAAATACGTTCGTATTCTTCACGTCATTTTATAAAGAAAATGTCCTTAAACATTTTTCATAGAATGCATAGTTTCTGAGAAAAAAAATCAGGAAAGTTGACAAAAGTGCGCGCGGCGCGCTCCAAAACGCTCACTTCTTTCAACTTTCCCGATTTTTTTCTCAGAAACTATGCATTCTATAAAAAAGTGTTTATGGACATTTTCTTCATAAAATGACGTGAAGAATACGAACGTATTTTTTGTTTTGAGAAAGAAATAAAATTTTTCCAAATTTTCCGGAAAATTGTCGATAACTAATATTCGCCGCATTTTCCGGCTTATCACTTTCGAAATTCGTAATCAGCCGGTCAAAATACATAAGAATAGCTTTGGTGATTGGTGGGACATCAATCGACCATCGGATAAAGATGTATCTCTCAATAACGAACCACAAGGTTACTAAAAAGATTTTAAATTTCGTTACGCACTTACCTATGCAACAACAACGTCAAAATATTTTCAGGTGATAAACATTACCACAGCATCATGATAATTTCCATCGCGTTTTTCCTCATAACTACCGGGTACCACGTCACTCAGGGCGCCTCAACGCGCCACCCCAGGCCTCTCCTAAAACACCCATGCACTGTATGCATAAAGCATGCATGTATTCTCCCACGCACACACACACAGCTCGGCGTTCTTATGCAGGTCGACAAGATGCGTGCTGCATAATTCGCTTATATGTAGCCAGGGCTGCGCGAATAAGCAGCTCTTCCGCAGAGAGAACAACGCAGAGCGCGGGCCTCGCTCGTCCCGCGAGAATATAACGCGCGAGCGGGGGCCGCAGGCGGGCACACCACCGCCCGCGGCGAAAACACGGGGCTAATTAACGCGTATCGGTACGTGCGGTCGCTATATCCCGAACGTTGCCATTAGCGCGCATTACGGATATATCGGGGAAGAGGGACGCGCGCGCGCAAAATTGCGCAGCCGCTCACGCGCGCGGGCTGGAAGCTTTGATAAGTTTACGGGCCAGCGCGGGTGGATTTAGCCCCGCTGCGCGTCGAGTTTTCGATTATGGGACGGGGCTAGGCGCGAGATTTAAGTGAATTTTATGTGGATTTGGGTTGACGGCGGGGTAGAGAGGGAGAAGGCAACTGTTGCTTTCGTGTGAGAGGGGAAACTGGTTTACGCGCGCGGAATTGCCTGCACGCGCGCTAGCGCGCAAGTGATATGTGTATGGCTCTCGGTCCCTACACCTGTGGTCAGAGTAGTTTATTTGAGTGAAAGGAGAGCATGTGGGGGTAGAGAGCAATGGATGGAGTTGTCAATGGGTCGACAACTTTTGTTACTTTGCTTTTGGTGAGCTGGCGAATGGTCGGTGGAGTTGCAAGACGGCTTAGATAGCATTTTTTGTTACTTTATTGATGATAAATTTTAATCGACCTGGTCTTCAATTTTATTAATATTTGCTTATCTTTGTCTATTTCTGATAATACCTAAATATAATTATGATATAAATGTCAGAAAAAATAAATTGCGACTGAATTCTAAAGTATTAGTTTGTTAATTCGAGGAAAATAGGGGTTTAGCCTATAGGGCTAAACAGCGGAAATACACACATAATTACGCAATATACTTGGACTGAGCCTTGAACAAGTCGCTACTGTTCGCTGCGCGTATGCAGATTATACTGTATATACGGGGTGCTGGATAAACTATAGATGGGTTGGAGTAATGTATCACATACGCAGGCTATACGATAGCGCTGTACAACGTATGCAGTACATAAATAGTTTGCATGTAAATTCTACTCTATATATTGAATCATAAACTTTACATGCTACAGCAATGCTACTTTCGAATACACATTAAATCTTGTGGCTGATACTTTTGCTGCTTTGGAAAGTACTTTTTTTTCAAATGTACTGTGAATATCGATAAAAATAACTTTTCAAGTTGATGCAGTAGTGCGTTCGATCTTACGAGTATAAAAGAATAAATTTTACCTTAATGCGAACCTGCAAATGTCAAAAATTTTAATGCACATATATGCACTGCAAATTTTTCAGATGAAATATTCTATAATTATTTATCATAATTTACTAGAACAAGAAAAAGATTTAAAATTTCAATAACCACAGGCAAAATGACAAGCAAGATTTATGAAAATCATATCTGCTTCATAAGTAAGAAGAAGCAGATATAATGTGCCTGCACGCGTATATGCACACAGGCCGTATACTAACTCATGATCTTATACCCACTAAACCGGGAGGGCCGCGTTACAATAACATTTTAGCACGAGCCATTTACGGAATAATATAGCGATCTGTACCGCCAACTGACTGGGATGGTTTTCGCGCCGCATAAAAACATAAGCTGCGCGAATTTATTGCGGCTGTGTATTCGTGAAATCGCAATCAAAATGGTACACAGAAGCACTTGCGAGGGCGGTTTTTTACTCTACCGTAGGGTCGTTATCGTCAGCCGGCGAATATTCCTCCGCTATTGTTCAGGAGTCGATGTTTCGGTTTGAATAAAACGGATATTTGTCCACTGTAAGAGATATATATCTTACATCGATCTTGAACGTTTCTTGACATATATTTATCTATCATAACATTTTAGTTACTCTAGTATTCTACAGTCGAAACTCGAAATAATGAAATAAATCTTCCGTTTAAAATTATTAAAAATATTATATAAGCTATACTGTAAGTAGTTCATTTACTTTACACTACTTTTTAATTCTCTTATAAAATATTAAACTACGAACGCGGTTGGAAAAGAAAAATAATATATTACGCGGGCAAATATATTGTGCATGTCATAAGGGAACGAAAAGCAGCCATTATCTCAGCAGGTCGTTAAAAAGTTTTACATGCATACATTCTCAAAGTACATCGCAACCTTAGTTCTACATTATAATCTTTGTTGTATCTGCGTTCTTATATCATTCGAACGCGAAATTTCTTTTTAAAAAATACAATCATTATTATACAAACATTGAAAATTCTTTTTGAAAGGAATTATTATTTCAGATTTATTCATGTATATTTATGTTTTGATTAAATATAACGAAAAGTATCGATTCTTATGAATGAAAACGAAGAAATTGGGAGTTTAAATATTAAAACGATTCTTAACTTTGTAAATACACTGAAAGTATGATTTTATATATGTATTTTAATACGATTTACTTTTCATTTAAACCTTTATAAAATTGATTAATTGCAAACTCATTGTAAACATTTAATTATTTTTTAATTAAAAAGCACAATTTATATAATCGACGATACCCCGAAAAATATAAGCGAAAAACCTTTTACCCGATCTGTTGATTTATTAAACTCGATCGAAACTTTCGGAAATATCCGGAGGGGATGAAGCGGGCCGATGCGGCCATAAGGGCCGATATATAGGAAATTAAAAACCCTTTAGGTTTAAGCATATTTCACGCCGCGTTAATTTGATTGAATTCCCGCGAGTTTTCCCCACCTCTCCATCCACCCCAGCGGCAGTCGCGCGAGAGTCGAACCGTATATAACTCGCGCGTATGGGCCTGCGGAAACGCAGGCGGCGGCTAGCGCGAGCTTAATCGCGGACGCGCGTAAAAAATGCACTTTGGGATTTACGCGCAGAAAAAGCCACTCGCAATAAAAACACACGCTCGCGCCCGCGTGGGCACTCGCGGAGCGAAGCGTATTGTTTGCGATGCATGATTTGTTGTGTTTGATTTATATTGAAAAATAACTTTTTATGCGAGCCGTAATTTCAATGCGCCCGGCCGCGTTTGATTTTTTTCCCTCTCTCTCCTGTGCGTGCTTTTTTGCCCTCGTTTAGCGATGCTGCTCTCGCATGCGCGATTTAAATGCGAAATAATGGACGGACGCGCGTGTGTGTTTTTGCGCCGGAAAAGCGTAGGTGAAGAATAACGGCGAATTGTGATTTTGGAGAAATTTAGGGTGGTTTACACGTGCAAGAGAGAGAGAGAGAGAGAAGGGGGATGAAGGGAGGGAGCGCACGCACGCGTGCTAGATAAAGTAGCATAAATTATGCGAGACTCGAAACTTTGTAAGCAGGTAGGCGAGACTAATGGCGGATCGTCGGAATATTTATGGAAGTTTGCGTGTATTAATTAGAATTTTAAGAAACGTTATTTCGCAGCGCGAGGCTAAATATTAATTAAACACGTCTCTAAATGTGTGCCTTTTAACTTGGATTATAATAAATCAGAGTACGCGAGAAAGTAATAATAACAGTGTGTATTCGATTGTTATTTCTGAATAAGTGACCAATATAATATTCATATACAAGTTCATTTGAATGACTATATAAACTTTTAAATCGTATTCCAGAGTATAACATCCATTTAAATGCTAATTTTAAAAATGTATGTCGAATAATTTCACACGAGATCATCCGTAAATTCCAGTTGTACATTGCTTGTTTAAATAAAAATTTGCTTTTAGATTATGTGATACTTCTCATACACCAAAGACCACCTATACAAGTTTTACAAAATATACAAAATATTTATCTTTAGTATTTATAGACGTTCTCTGCTTTTTATTCTTCATCATATATACCCTTAATTACTTTATTTGTGAAAATATTTGATGACCAAATCCCGTCGAAGCACCATTCATCAAAAATCTTTATAACATATACAAACAACACAAAATGCGTCTGGTTCGAAAAATCGTGTTTACGCGTTTGTGTGTGTATCCCTCCGCAACACAACACATGGCCCAGAGACAATATACCCTCGATAACACGCCGAAAGTTAAATTTCATTGAGTGCTCTTGATTTTTCAGTATGCTTGCCAACAACAAGAATGATATAACACGGGTGACAGAGTCGACACGCCCGCGCGTCAGATTGAATTCGATCTTTTACGAGATCACGTCACCGTTATTACAAAATTGTTTAATTATAAGATTAAAATTAATCAATTTGCGCTGAAGCCATTTCAATGCTCGAAAAATACGAACACTCTAGCACCTTTATCATCACTTTTTTTCATGTATGCTCACAAATATATAATGTACTAAATACTTAATTCTGAATCCTTTCATAAACGCGAAAATTACTAAAAACCATAATAATAAATGATCAAGCCGTAAAAAAGCTGTAGAATTTAGTACATGTTCCGGCCGGGATTTTAACTACGGACCTTCTTTTCCGCGACGAATCATGTTTCAGCTCAGCAACCGATGCATATGGGCGCCCTTCCTCGAGTCATCTACATATTACAAGTACTACCAGAACTGAACCGTCACATCGAAATTCCGCACGTGACAAATGTAACAACATAAAATTATATCTTTAATGTAATGAGTACAATAAAATGAGAAATTCCACGACATTCGGACAATACTCTTAAATTAGCGACCGAATATTGCTCCTTAATTAAGGGCGGCACTCGAGCCGGCCGACACATTCATTAATTACGCGACGATTAATTCAAAAGCGCGCTATTTCCCGCGCGCGCACGGACAAGAGGCGCGCGCTTGCGCCCAAGAGAGAGAAGAAAACGGAACGATTAACTCCTCAGATTAGAATCACAATGGGAGGTAGAAACAGCTTAGCGAAAAGATTATATACATATATAACGTGAGCACGCGCGCTCTCGAGGACAAAAGAGGCCGAAATGGCGGCCGGGATAGGGTAATCCATGGAAAACTCCCTCCCTCTCTCGCTCCCTCCCAATTTATTTTTCCCACTCTCTCTCTATCTCGCTCTTTGGGCGAATCAGCCACGCTTTAGGAGCGCGCCTGAAAAGTCCGAATTAACGAGCGTCGCTCGGCTCATCAAAGACGTGACGTATAGCGAGAGTCTGGCTGAAAGAAGAGTAAACAGAGGGCTCGCGATTGAGGGGAGCGGGAAAAAGGGTTGGTCAAATGAAAAGGTGTTTAAAAATTCACAATTGCCGAAGATGAAATGACGGTGAGTGCCCGTGAGCGACTGAACTTGAACTAATATCTCGGTGCGATTTATCCCTCAATATTTTTAGTATTTCAAAGCTACACTACCCTGGTGAAAATCGATTCCATTATTTGCCTATATATAGATAGCTACTTTCGACAATAATCGTCAAAAAGTAGACATTTTTCTGGGCTATTTCTATCCATCGATGAAACGATTTTTCCGATCATATTCATCATTTAATAGTCAGAATAATAGAATACGTTTTTTCACAAATTTACATTAGCTTATTTATGAGTATTTAAAAGATATCAAAGTTGGCCAGTTTTTTTTAGTTAGAAAATGACTAATAAGAGGCTTTCAATTACGTCGAGGAGTGAAGAAAAACAAGTGCTTCACAATTTCTTGTGAAGATACTCACTCTCTGTTTTGAAAGCATTTTACTAATAAAACTGGGTCATTTGGTATTTTTGTTGCAATCCGATAATTCAATCAGTATCCCCACGACATTGTATATCATTGTAAGTTGAAATGCAGTAATGCAAGCACATTGAAATGTATTATTCAATAATAATAAGGAAATCATTATTTTCAAACGACCAATGGTTTATGTATCATCAACGTCGTTGTATCGTATTACTTTTCGATCCAATTCTCTGAATACACAAGAATGTTCAAATTCCATTTGCAAAAGCAAATTTGTCCGACGTATTAATAAAACGACAGCTCTCGGGGCACATAATCTTCGCGCATCCGATTCATATTACCGCACATATAGTTGAAAAAGGCGTGCGTGTAACTGGGTGGAGGAGACGGCGAGAGGGCACAGTGAAAGAGGGACGAAATAAAAGAAAAGAAAATGAGAGTTCGGGACTGACAAAAGCACGAGATTGACATCGGTGCGGTAAGGGGGTGGAGGAGGCGGTCGAAAGAAAAGAAAAATGGCAAGGTTAAGGGTCAGCGTACCCGCGCGCAGGAAACGGGACGGGCGACAACCGCGTTTTGTTCGAAATACATACGCTCGCCACGATTCCAAAAGGCCAAGATCCTTGACATTACTCGTGAAAGAATACGCAGCATAATTATCCGTTTCTTAGGGGCACGTAAGGTTTTCAGAGAACGCAGTCTTTTGCGCAAACTCTGTTAGGATTTTGCTGCGGGCTTTTAAATGGATCGTCGTTAGGGTAACGATTAGCGCGGTAAGAAGTGGAATTACTAATCATTCTATAGATTTGTAGGGAAGTTTATGTGAGAAGGTTGCGTTAGTTTCTCCTTATAATATGTCAGTCATTTCTATGAATTGCCAATTAGTACTTTGTGGTTTGTCAAAGATAGAATTCACATAAGAACTACATTCAACTATTTTACCTTTAGAAGTTAATATCAAGTTTTCAAAGTTGCTTTAACTATCAATGTATAGAAATACATTTAAAATATAATATCTAGTATACATAAATCTTTAAAAAAAAATTATTTAAATTTGAAAAAAACTTGACATTAGCAAGAATCGACCCGACATGAAATCAAAGTATTCTAAAGTAATTACAGTATTACATCGTTGAAAATCTTTCTAAAATTCAGTAACTTATGGAAATATATTTTGAAAACGATTGTACTAAACATTCAATGTATTCAATAGCCCTTTTTACATATACATACATTTACATTAAAATTGTTTTCAATTGTCATATTACATTTTATTGGGAATCACGTAATTTCAAAATTTTAATTGATACGATACCGAAATTGCAGAATTGTGTATTAAACTTAATGTAATATTTATTCACGAACTCATTTGTGAAATTACTTTTAACTATATTGATTTTCAATTTCAGTCATGCACATCTTAAATTTTTGCTCAATTTAACATACCAGAAAATTTAATAGAAGTTCGAGATAACTTATAATATCAAGTTTTACTAAATAGATTCGAAAAAATATGTAAAGATTCATAACTTTTATACAATAAGATATATTAACTTATATTTCTTGTATTTATGTAACAATGATATATTATAGGGAATTACCATTGAAATGGTTTTAATTTTTATTGCTACTGAAAATACTCTGTTATAATGCATATTCAAACAAAAATGATTTTGTCCGAACAGATTCATTTCATCAAGTGATGGAATAGTATGTGCAAAAATTTATTATCGAGAAGAACTACTTTTGCATGTATTTGCATAAATTCAAATATTAATATAGGATCTCAATATTCTTCCAATTATGTCGAGCGAATCGAGCATACAAAATTAATTAGATTCTTTGACCTACATCTCACTTTGCCTTTTTTAGTCAATGACTATTGTTCGCCAACTGAATTCTCTCCTTTTTAAGGATTCAACTGTTTTCTCAGTGAAAATATATTTCGTATGCATTAAATCTTTGCATTAGCTTTTATACATTATAAGTATTTTCAAATAATTGGAAAAGAGTGCTAAAATATTAGGTGGTATTTTAGAAATTAGTTTTCAAAATTAACTATTTTAGTGCATTTATACCTGCTTTATTGAAATTATCGTACAAACTTTGTTTTACACAAATAATTAAGCAATCGCCTTTTGTCGGAAAATTATTCTCGATTCAATGAATCGAAGCATTATTACAAAGCAATTAATTAGTTTAATATATATTCATCAATTTATAATAATGACTATTCTTATATCAACCTACCAACTTCACCAAAATAAACTTTGAAACTAACAAAAAACACAATTTTCGCTTTAACGAAGTAACCAAGAAGTCATGAACTTCATGATACAAACCCATCATTCCTGCATCAACTATACTTTAAATAAATAGTAATAATTCACTAGAATGCATCTCCGATCCAAGCTCTCTTAGATGTTGAGACACTAAAAGGTCGTTTGAGCGAATCCCATCGATGCTCCAGTAGAGAGACACGCGCGCAGACACATAGATAGTTCCAGTCGCCCGGCATCGCCGTTATTGAATCGCCGAATAAATCACGGACAAATATGTCGGAGTCCCTGGCATAGTCGTACAGCGAGCGGTCGATAAATTATTGCTCGGCCCGATTTCCGCGCGCGCGTATATATACGCACTCGGCATCGCGCGCGCGCGATATTTATACCGAGTATTTATTCATTTATTTATATTCTCCGCGCGCAGCGTCCGTTGTTTATGCTCTACGCTCTGGTCGTGCATATGCGCGGCCGGGGGAGTTGCGTCGTCATTTTTCGCGCGCGCTCACCGATTGACCTGATTTTCGGGGGTCCCTTCCCCCGCCGTTCTTCTTTTTTTTTATATAGGCGCGTGAGGTGACCGTTAAATCACCGTTTGACGAAAGTCGTTCGACCAGGGAGAGTATATTTTCGATTCTCGCTTGTTTAGGACGGCTCGTTGCAGTTTACGAGGGTATACGGAGCACTGTGCGCACACCCGGTGAAGATGGAAATCGCGTGGTCTGCTGGTGAAGGGACGGCGAATGCGCTCGTGAGAGTTACGATAGCTATTTGTTCATTATGGCGAAATTTGTCCAGAGTGCACTATTATGCCTTCCAAGGGACTTCATAAAAGCATCTAAAGAAAAGTTCGTGCCACTGATGGTAATAAAAACCATTCACGGAGCATGAGCGTTAGTTTACAAAAGCTAAAAATAGTAACCGGCATAATATGGGCACTGAATTTATTGAATATTGTATTTGATTGATGAATTTATATGCATGACCGAACTGTATATAATGTTTTAAATGCCGCTATGCATGTGAAAATTTGACGGAATCGTTTACATATTTATGAAAAAGAAAATATCCATTTTATACATATCTTCAAATGACGATTAAAAAGGGTTGGATCTTGAAAGCGAAATTCCGATTTATTGAAATAACTCTTTCATAAATGAAGCTCTCAACGAATAATTTCTGTAAAATATTGATATAAAAAAAATGATTGCGCGAATAAAACTTCCGTTCGAAAATCAATTTAATAATCAAAACGTCCGTGGTGCAATTGTGACTTGCATATAAAAAAAGCATTTAAAAACAATATGCGCATAAGGCTCGAGTAAACAGTCGTTTTCGAAATTGGAATTATATTTGCATACTCGAGGCATTGTGCTACGTGGTCATTGCAAAAAGCCAACTTTTTTTTATATTAAAATAATCGTTGCGTGAGCGAGTGTGACTTGCATGAAAACGTATTTTCCAAAACAATGGACGAGAGTCTGCATCTATTAGGGTTCTGTAAAAATGGCAACGACTCTTGAAGTGAATAGACGCAACGAATTTCAAAACAGCAGTAGTTCGAAACAACATGTAAAAAATTAAATCCAGAAAGAAGCGCACAACAAGCAAAAAGCATTAACTAGCAAGTCTAAAGGAACGACGATATCAAATATATATATATATAATTATAAGAGCAGTTGTTATGCAGATTCGAAAGCCATTATTACGCGTCGCGGGAATAAAGCCTCATCGCGACGTTAATGAAATTGCTGTCGCATCGTGACACGCAGCTGCAGGAGAAAGAGAGACAGAGAGAGAGATAGAGCGAGTGTCTCGGCACTGTCTTATATATTCCGAGAAAATGTCGTCGCTTCTATACGGCACGTCGTGAAAGCGCGCACGCAGAGTCCTCGCCAACGCCAGTCAATTTAATTTTTTTCTCACGCGCTTCCCCTCGCGCCTGCGTTTGAGGTAACAGCGAGTTAGTTTTAATAATTTCGCGCGAACTTGTTCGTCGTGTGGTGCGATGGGAGGGAGCATGATACTCAGAATTTTTGTGTGTGTTTTTATGTGAAAAGGGGGTTGTGTAGGAGTATATTTGTTTTCTTAAAATCTTGGCTTCGTAAAATGTTTGCGGTAGGTAAATTTTTTCAAAAGCAAACGGAAGTAGGATAAGTTATGCATCATTAAAGTTATGAAAAAACATACGTCCAAATTGACTTATTTTATAGCTCGAAAATGCTTTTTAAAAATTTACGATACAATAAAATGGAATTACATCAATTATGATTAGAAACTCGCTTATTGAAAATATTATAACTGATATATTCGGAAAAGGACCTATGAGATGAAATTTTTTTTTTATATAACCGAAAGCAAACTCCGTTTTTCGGAGCCTGGAATAAGTATTTCTTAGTAATCCCATCTTTGATAAAAAAAAATTATGTTATTTCTAATTTAATTTGAATGGAGACCCATTAATTTAATAAATCCCTCTCCATGTATAGAAGCACACGATTTAAGTTTAATACTTTCATTGGATTTGAAAAGTAAATCACTCCATTCGAACTCGTCAGAACGGATAAATATATTAACCAAAATTGAATTCACCTCGCGCTTCTGAATTCAGCAAAATTATAAACCGTCGCCCCACATTATACCCCGTGTCTTCCTTCGCTCCACTGAAAAGTACATCAGCTCGAAATTAAGTGTAAACTATATACGCTGAAAAGACGAGCGTCGCGCAGTTCATCACCCGGAAACCTATCACCATCAATCAGCCATCGGCGTGTAACACGGTACACAGTGTATACACAAACGCACGAGCCACACCTCCCTCTTTCAAAAAACCACAACGACAATGCCAAACACCCACACACGCTGCTCTTTCCCCCTTAAAAACCTCGGCCGCGACCTCCTCGAGCGCTAGAACCTCGCCGTCATCTCCCTCTTACACACTCCTCTCGCTCTCCACAATCTCGGCAGCAGCCGGCAGCCACGTGGGCCTACCGCTACTATATACTCGCAGCAAGGTGCAGAGGCGCACGACTGGTACATACATATATATATGCAGAGAGTAAGCGATACCCCCGCTGCGCGGCTTGCTGCTGGAGCTAAAATAAGCGAGCGGTTCTCTCTCCGGCACGGGACAGGCAGCGCCAGCCAGCGGCGGCCGGGACAGGCGCTGGCTCGGGCAGCGGGGACGGGCGCAAGCGGAGCACAGAGCCAGCTCGCAGCGAGAGCGGCCGCCAGTCCCGTGCGCGCCGCCGAGCCGTCGACACGTATATCTCTGCACGCCACGAGAGACGAAGCCAGAAGGAGCGAGAAAGAGAGAGGGAGACGAGATAGGGAGCAGAGTAGTTGCTGCTGTGCGTGCTCCGAGAGCGCGAGGATGGATTACACTTGCTGCTCCAGTAGCTAAGAGCACAAGTCGCGCTGTGTGTGTGTGTGTCTGTGTCTGTGCCGCGTGTCCTTATATGATATTTTCTCACTCGTGAGATATACAGATGTACAGTGGTAGAACGACAAGTGAATGAATCAAGTGCTCCAAAGTAACCGCAGCTGACTTGACCCAGTGCACAGTGTTTTTCCTTGCCTGTACCCGGTGCAACAGTGCTGCTTTTCACGTATCTCTGTACTGTCTAGTGCACGGCGAGGATTCATTCACCGCGCCGATATCGATTGTGCATGTGTGTTGTGCTACTCGGCGGAGGAACGACCGGGGATGACGATGACGATGCTGCCGCTGCAGCGGCGGACCACCAGCGCGTGAAAAGCTGCGGATGATCCTTGCAGGCCTGCGCCTCTCCTGTGTTCCCCCAAACTCATATATATATTTGAAGAACCGTCGGCTCGTGTGGTGATGAGAAAAATATGGTGATTCGCAAGTGACAGGGGGAGAATTATTCTGCCGTGAGTGTGCGCGAGTGTGAGAAAAGGGAGGAAGAGGGGTGGTTTCGTATTGTGTTTCGTGTACGAGTGATGAGGGATACCAGAAGAAATGTTTACGAGGATCAAGCTCTCGCCCTACCAGTTCCTGCAATGCGCGATTGTTCTGTGTAAGTTTGACATGCACATGTTTATATCTTTAGCGTAAGGCCGTCGTTTGAGGTGGTGTTCTTTAGCTGAATTCTGTGATCAAAAAACAAAAAGTTGAATTGTTGGTGATAAAAAAATAAAAATTGTTTGCTTTGGAATTTATAAAAAAATGAAGCTGTACGGTGAATATTTAGAATATTTCCCAGCAGCGCTGCGTTATTTGCATTTTTTACGTGTTCGAAATTTATTCCGGTACCCGACGTTTTTTAAATCGCAGGCGCACGGGATTTCGTTAGAATAGGATGCTTCGTTTACAATAAAAGTGTAAAACATAAAAAAATTAGTTTCAGCATAAAATTAATTGAGTTGGCGATGAATTCAAATATGATTATAAAAAAAAACTCTTTTTACGGTAATAATTTATCATTCAAACTAATAACTTTCAGTACTGCGGGTGACAAGTTGATATATTTAAATGATATAAAATCATTATAGTCACATATCAGCAGGCATAAACGTATACGTAAATTAATTTCACTCCATAAATACAAACGGACCCGATCAATCATATTATAAACAATTAAAATATTGATAGTTTAATCTATTATTGAACAAATGAACTCTATCGAGATCATGCCATTGCAGATGTATTATCACCGCGCTGCAATATATTCACGTAAAATGAAACTACAGGTTTTGTTAAAATCCAAATGAAATTCCGTTCGAGTGTGCTACGAATTTTATGCGCAACGTTTAACAGCGCCATTAGTATCGTGTTACATTGCTTTTAATATTTTCGATTAAAAAGGATATAATTTTACTTTTTTAAAAACGTCATTCGGGGGTACATCGAAACGCAATTCACCGAGCTAACAAGCTGAAACATTAACTTTGAGAATCAAATTTTTCGCCGCGGCGAGTTGCGCGCGTATAAAATCGCGTTATTATGACAGAACGATATTTCAGCCGATTTATTTGAATAATACACATAAAGCCCACGGGGAATTGAATAAAAAAAAAAAAAAAGAAAAAAGAAGAGAGTGAGCGAGCGTATATTCTACAGACTATTATGCACGCAAATATGCGAATAAATTTCAGGTCACCGGACATTCGAAAAATATCGTTTAATCTTGGCTGGAAAAATTGCGGACAAAGTATAGATATATACATCGTATACATAACACAGACGCGCGCGGCCTGATAACGCGCGCCCATAAAATACATTTGAAATTTATACAAAAGTTTATCAAAATTAACTTTAACCATAAATCTTCCCTTGGTCTCCCACCTCTCTGCGTCGAACGGAAAGCGCGAAGATCTCGTTGAAATGAAATCGAAATGAAGTCAAAGTATCGCTCGCTCGTGCGTGCGTTATCAATTAGCATTTAGTCGGGGGACGAAAACGCCGCGCTCGTCCTCCCGTGACCTAATACGCCCCTTCGGTGAATCACGCGACACATTCGTTTAATCGGCGATGACGCGCGATGAACCCACCTACCGTCATCGACGAAATTCATCCGCAGCGCGCGTGTGTGTATAACGCGCCGAGATATCAAAAGAGTTCGTTGCTTCGTATATGGTGCTTGATTTATCGTCGTTCGGGTCATTTGATATTAAATGTATTGCACGCATTAAGCATTTGCTTATATTCTCAAATAAAAAGTTATATCCTATACAAAAAAAGAGATGGACTTGAGATTGTCACCTCTAATGATTGTGATTGGTCGATTTGAAATGGACATGT
>UXGD01005447.1:0-14436 GCA_900474315.1 Torymus auratus
ACGATGTTTACACCCATTAGCTCACTTTCCAAATCCGCCACAGAGGGCGCTATCCCTACCTTTAACAAGGCGAATACGTATGTACTTATGTAAACGCCAAGTATAAGAACTAGCCAAGGCCAAGCAGGGCACTGCCGCGCCCTTTGATCTACTGATGGTATCTTTGTAATGTTTGTATCCTATTATCTATTATCTATAGTAAGTTATACAAGGTTATGAATTACAGCATTCTTCGCATAGTGGCGCTGCCTACGCTAAAATTACGTCTCCAACAGAGCTGTAACTATATAAGTATTCGTTGCTACTTGCTTGTAGGCATGGCGCGTACCAGCTGATCGACTCAACAAAATGTAAACGCGGAGACTGAAGATTTGTTTTGTAAAATATAATTAAAATAAATTTTAAAATGGAAGACGGGGGAAACATTTGGGAGGAACTTTCTAATATTCCTGCTGATCCTCCTGAAATGCGAGACAAATGTGCTCAGTGCAAGTAAGTGAAAGTGTATTTAATAAAAATTGAGAAGTATGAATAAAAAATACTTTTTAAATACTCATTGCTCGGTATTTAATAGAAGACCAGCGGCAGTTTGTTGGTGTCCTGGTTTACCGAAAACGCCATTGTGCCCGTCCTCCCGAATCGTAATTCTTCAACATCCTGCAGAAGTAAAAAGATGTTTGAGAACAGCTCCAATGCTTACTTTAGCTCTTGAATCTGGCCAATGTCTTACATTCAGGTAAAAATAATTAATTATTTATAAGTATAGAATTGTACTCTTTCAACAATATTATATATCATTAGGGGTAAAAGATTTCCTTCATCAAAACACGATGGACTATCTGAAATTTTAAATGATCCAAATACTATTTTATTATACCCATCACCTGATGCAGTGCCATTAGACGAATTGAATACTGTAGGATTTAATAGTCAAAAACCTTACAATTTAGTTCTGCTGGATGGAACATGGCCTCAAGCTAAGGTATTTTTCAGAATTATTATTTTAAAAATTAAAAATTGAAACCATTTATGCAGATTCTATTCTAATTTCCAGGCAATTTATACCGCAAGCCCAGCTTTAAGTAAACTTAGATCTTGCAAGCTTGTTAACGTACCAACTAGTGAATATGTTATAAGGACACAGCCAACTGAGGGTTGCCTTTCAACACTTGAAAGCGGTGCTCTTGCACTTTCGATACTTGAAGGAAAACCTTGGTTAAGAGATGAAATGCTTGGTCCACTTCATTACCTCTGCAAGTAAGATTTTGCATTTTGTTATTGTATCAACTTTGATTTTTCTTAAAATTAACATAATTGAATTTTTAGATTTCAATTAGAAAATGGTGCTGTAACCCATCAAAGTAAAGAATTTTTAATTAAACAAAAAAGCTATCCAAAATTAATTGGAAGAAGGCTTGCTAAGCAATTAAGAATGTTACCTGACAATTCTTTATAAAAATTAAATGATGAAAAAATATAGTATTGTAAATATTAAGAGATTTTATTTTTTAAGATATGTAAAAAAAATATTTTTAACTGAAATTATAATGAATGTAATTATAAGATATTATTGGACATATTTTCTGATCAGATGAAAATTTAGAACTGTAATATATTGAAAATTTCATTTGACTTTTTAACATTCACTGTATATATAAATAAAAATTTTATATAAGTACAAAACTTTTAAAATTTAACTTGCGGATCCAATAATCCTAATTATTTAATTCATTATATATTAAATAATGAGACTATGGAAAGATTTCTGCATTTGAAAGTATTAATCATAAAAATATGTATTTGAATATACAAATGGTATATTATTACTTATTTAATATTTGAATAAAAGTATTGTTTTCATCAGAAAATAAGTCCATGTTAATATTGTATTATTACTACCAGCATTTGTATGATACAGAAATAAAAATTTTGTATATAAAAAAAACATTCATTTTATATAACTATTTTATATACATAGATTATCATTTTTTTATTAATTCAAAATAAAATTGCATATCTCCTTCTTTTGGATCAAATTTAAAAGAGGATAAAAATACATTCTTGTTTGTAACTTGTGTAATATCCTGCAGCAAATGAACACCTTGTCTTGTATATGGATCCCATGCTATCCTTGCCCCAGGAATAATTTCTTCTGTTGGTCCAGATGAAATAATTATATCATCATCCAAGTGCCAATCTACCCAAATTGCAACTCCATTACACAATCCTGACCTAAAATAAAACCACAAAATTAAATTTTTAAATTATGACAACTAATTCAAATGGAAATATGCTACATACATAACAATAGGAATTTTTTCTGATGAATTAATTCGTGGTTCTTTATTTACATCATTACTAAAGTCAAAGTTTGCTATTACAAAAGGTTTACTAAGAGCTCTTCCAGGATATTCCCATAGAGGCTGAGCTTCTACTGGACTGTCTGTCTTAACACTCGAAGACTGAAAATATAATCAAATTAATTTTGTCAGAAAATGCTTGATATTATTTTATTATATACTTTCTAGTAATACCTGTACCAAGTCATCAAATATAGTTAAATCAAAGCCCTCGCAAATACCTAAAGGAGCTCTAATTTTATGAAGATCTTTAAACTCCATAACCACACCTCTGATTACTGCTTTTTGAGGTACCCGTTGAATACTTTTTGTATATTTAGAAGCAAGATACCAGAAATGTAAGTTATCCCAGGGAAGAATCGATGTCACATAATAAGGTTCAGCAAAAATAAGATTGATTTCATTAGTTGTTGGTAATTTATCAGTTGAATCAATAATTATAACATTATTGAGATTGTTTTTAATAAGAAACATTTCCATTGTTTTTCGAGACAAAGAATTTGTTTCTAACAAATATAATTTCTTGACTCCCATTTTAGCAATTGCAAGACCAAGAAGAGATCCATCTGTGAGACAAAGACACACAGAATCTGGAGTTATTTTTTTTTTTAATGAATCTAAATATTTATAATTTCTATTTTCATCACTCCATTGACCAATACGTGTTCTAGAAAATGCTATATGTACACAACATTCACATACAGGTCTTTTGATTTCTTGAACTTCATTTCTAAAAAATATATTAATTACCATATTATTTTTTCATAAGAAAATTTTATAAATATCAAGTGAAAATTTTACTTTTCAGAATTAGTTAAAGAAAACCAAAACGAATATTCATCATGTGACCCAGATAGCAAAACTTTATTCTCTGGAAGCAACTGACAATCATTTGGAAGATAATAAATAGCTTGCATCCAATGATCCCTCCAAGGAATTTGGTCTGCTAGTTCCTTAAAAGTCTCACCATTTTTAATATTACACTGTACATCTGGATGTGCCCAAACTGGTGCACAACTTAATTTAATCTATAAAAAAATGTAATTGTATTATATAAAACTGATTATAGCTATATTTGTATTTCCCAATAGATTAATGTTCTTTAAACACCTGGCCATCCATATCCATATCTAAATCCCACCACATAAAAACAGCATGAGCTGTTCCTTTGACAATAGGTTGTAAAGATAGAACTTTATTTTCATTAAAAATTAATTTGGTTCTTCCAGTCCAGTCAAACCTAATATAAAAAAAAAAATTGAATATAATAATAATAAAGAAATTTAAGTAATCTATTATATTACAAATTTTACATACTAATTTTTCTTACTTAAAAATTGGAACAGGATGTGTGAGGGGAGTAAATGAACCTTCTGGTAACTGCGATAATTGTATGTCGTGTACTGCAGATGCTCCAGAGCAACTTTGTGTAGCTTCTGGAGCTTCAATTAAAGTGTTTTTACTATTTACATATCTTATTGGGCTCACTCTATTCCACTTTTTGACTAAAGAACTTTCTACTATTTGAGCCCATATAGTTCCACTACTTGGCACTACAATGCTGTTTTTCTATTAAAAAAAAATTAAATTTATAGTATTTAAATAAAATAATTTAATTAATTATTTTCACGTTCAGAATTATTTTACTTCTAAAAGAAAATCTTGAGCATGTTGAAAAGTTGACAATGCTCCTTCTCCTATAAGCTCTGTGTCAAACACTTCAGTAACTAAAATATTTGCTTGTTTTAATAAATCTCCACCTTCTCCAACAGTTAACTTGGTTGACCTTTTATAAATTAATTTAATTTTATCAGCAAATCCATTTTTTTCTATTATTTTTTTTGCACATTCAGCCATTGGTTTAAATGTCTAATTAACATTGAACAATATGTAATTATACTCTTTATTTTATATAAATAAGACAATTAAAATTTACTAACTTCACAAGCAACAACGCTATCAGCACCGCAATGTGCAGCCATCATTGATAATAAACCAGTGCCAGTTCCAATGTCTAACACATTAGCTTCTTCACCAGCTTTATGCTTTTTCTCAATAGCAGCTTTAAGTGCTAAATAATACTTTTGATTCTGAAAGATATTTATTTATATTAGGAATTGAACTAAATCATAACATATATTTTAAGAGTATTTACTCGTTCATGATCATGTAACATATCAGCAAATGCAGATCTGGCAATTTCTTGATAATAGTCATAATCAGGATCCTTTTCTTCCCATGCAGTTGTCCCAGTTATAGGATTAATACTTTGAGTAAAAATACTCATCTTGCGTATATTGAAATAACGAAATCTCAGTGTAAACATACACTACAATAGGGAAAAAAAATAAAAGTAATTAAATATATACAAAATCATTTAATTTATTATTAAAATTATCTTTTGCTATTCTAATATCAAAACCAAAAATAACTTACACGAATTCTTGAGGTTATCTAAAACTTCTCGACTCGAAAAATTTAAAAAAGTAAAATCACTTGTATCTTAATGAATAAAATTTTAAACTATTATTATTCATATCAGACAATAAGAATTTAAAAAAATAACTATTCATTTAATCCATAATGAATATATACAAAGCACGTGCCACCGGCTTGTTTTGAAATACATATGTTATAAATGCCGACAATGCCGACTGTGAGAGTGTGAAATGCATGCGTTTAGCGCCATGCCATTAGCGACCGTGTACCGTGTCCGTGTGGCGTCTGGTGTGTAGGCGCTATCTGACGAATACCTGCGACCTATCGTACCGGCCATGCAGACAGCAGTAATAACTGCTGTCCGGCCGGTACGGTAGATTACATAATAATATAGTGCTTATAATTGTAAATGGTTTTACAAAAAAGGAAAATAAATAAAGAGTAATAAAATAATTTTTATTTGCTTAAAAAAATAGATCACAAATTAAGATTTTTTAACAAATATTTATAACTATTCACTAGAAAGCATATGATAATAATATTCTTGTAAATGAATCTGATCGGTTTGATGTCTTAAACTGATAAAAAAGTTTTCTAAATCATTATCTACAGTACTCCTAGAAGCACAGTGATCAAAGTGTCCATAACACATATGTGCTTCATTATTGACTTGATTTAATTGATCATAGTAAACATTATTATTCTGTGTCTCTTGAAGTGAATCATAACTTTCCTTAAATTGTTCATTACCACTGTTATGTGTCACGTAATTCATATTTTCAGAACTGGATGTATTTACATATGTTTCACTGTCATTACTATCACTTAAATTATCGAATCTTTTCTTAGATTTATCAGTTGATTTATTCAACACAAGTTCTTCATCTAGTGATTTGATTTCATGAAAATCATTTTGTACATTATTATAAGAAACATTGTTTGTTACTAATGGTATGAATCTAGTTATGTTATTCTGGTTCTCTTGAGGTTTGGTTAGTTTGAATGTTTCAGATGAATGGTTTAAAGAACACGAAGATTCTTCAGAATTAGAATTTGTATCACTATCAATTGACAGTTCATCATCATCACTAGAATAATCATTTATTATAAATGACAATAAATCATCAACATTTAACTCCTGAGTGTCTTCAATTCTTTTTCTCAACTTTTCTTTTGTTTGACTATTCATAGAACTTAATGTAAGTTTTACCTTTTGCCAGATTTTATAAGCATTAGAATTTGATCCTAAAAATTTAATAGCACATTTATATTCACTAATTTCGTTTTCTGTAAGCATAAGATTTGGTAGCGATTTACAAATATTCATAGGATAAGGAAAATAAGATTTGAACTCTATTGCATTGGGCAAACGGTGAGAACTTTTAAAATTTTCAATTTCTTGATACATCTTAAGAAGATTTATATTTTGATTGTTTTCAGAATATAAATAAGTGTCCTTTATTTCAGCTTCACTTCGAATTTCCGGGTAAATACACATAACAGCCTTTTTTTGTATAATATAGAACATTTGTAATGCGGCAAAAAAGTTTTTTGTACAGCATTTATCTACAGATTTTGTCAAAACCAGTTCTAATAAATTTATTTCATGAGTAAGTTTATTTTTCCACCAAGTTGCTTGATGCAAAATATATTCTTCTGGATTATTTGCATTAAACAAACCTTCATGTAAATATGCATTTATTTTTCTAAGATTTTTAAATTCTTCTGTTTGAAATAAATCAATACCAAAATGAGCAGTACTCTCTTCTATCAGCTTTTCAATATCTATCTCATGTTTATGTTGATATATTACTTTCTCATCAGTTTTTAGTGACAAAAGACTGTTATCAACTGAATTAGGCTTCATAAATTTTACTTTGAAGAATTCTGAAATACTATTTATATCTATTTCTGACAAACTATTTTGTGATATCTTATCTACATTCAATGTAAAATGTGTATTTTCATTTAATTTTTCTAAATCTGAGAAGTCATTAGATATTTTAATTTTCAAATTATGCAAATTGGTGGTTTTTTCTACCACTCCCAATGAAAAACTATTATTCGCTGAACCTTTTTTGCATTTTTGATAATTATTAACTTCATTTAGAGCTACATTTCTAATATTATTTGTTACTTTACTTGCATATTTTTCAGACTTTATCTTTCTTCTGTTTTCTTCTTGTAGCAATTTATGATTCTCTGCATTTTTATTGTTATTCTCAATTGGTTCATCCATAACCACTCCATTCACTGAGGTTATAATACTTTTTTCAAATTCAGTATTACTTTCAAGTATGTTTTGAGTCGCTTGTATTCTTTCAAATAAACTATCATCAACATTCCAAATATTTTCAGGATAATTTTCAAACAGCTTCATAATAGAAAAATTTTCGCCACCAACTGATAATAACAAATCTTGGAATAGGCATAATTCATTTTCAGAAACAATATTAATAGATATTCCACGAGAACCATATCGACCTGCCCTTCCAATCCTATGAAGATATGTTGCACTGTCACCAGGGATATCCAAATTTATTACTAAATTAACATTTTCAGCATCTATTCCTCTTGCTGTTAAGTCAGTTGTAAGCATTATTCGACATTTAAAATTTTTCAGTTTCTGTATTGCATTAATTCTTGTATCCATATTTTGATTACCAACAATAAAAATTGCAGGGAATCCCATAGCTGTTATTTTATTGCAGATAGATTGAGCTCTAAAATATTATAAATGTTAATCATTTTACTCATTATATTGTTATCATTTTCGTTAATTACCTAGTTTGATAATTTGTAAATACAAGGCATTGTTTGAAGGGAACCTTTTTAAAAATTTTTATTAATTCTTCCACTTTAATTTGAACCTGAAAATAAAAAGGTGTAATTAAAGATACTTTATGTTTCCAATGAAAAATTGATCTCACTCAAAGTTTACTTGTCTCATTGCATTGGGGTGATATGCTACAACAGAAACAAATTGTTTTAATCCTATAAGAATTGGTCCGTCATTATCAGCAGAAGACAAAACTGGCGATTGCATATATGATTGTAAGAAAATTTCCAAATCTCCAGGGTATGTAGCACTAGACGAAATCACTTGTTTACTATTTGGAAGTTTCGAAAAGATGTAGCTGTAAGCGATCAAGAAGCGAGTTAGTGTTCCAAAGGCAAGTTATATAATATTAGTATTGAGTTATTTAATTCATAATTTTTTTAATAATACATACTTAATATCTTTTTGAAAATTATCTTCAAGAAGTTTATCTGCTTCATCCAATACAAGAAGACGCACATGATTTACTTTTAAATAATTTTTATCTAATAAATGTTTAATTCTACCAGGAGCACCTATTGCTATATGACAGTTTGAAAGTTTTTTTCTGTCTTTTTCCAACAATATACCTCCAATAAATGATTCTACTTTTAAACCTTAGAACAGAAAAACAAATGGAATATACTGTTCATTATTTAATACACATTAACATTTAATTACTACCTTTGATTTCACAACCTAGTGCAGTTACAACTTCTTTAATTTGGATAGCTATTTCTCTTGTGGGAGCTAAAATTAATACTTGCACAGAATTTATTTGTGCATCAATTGCTTCCAAAGCTATTACACCAAAAACTACAGTTTTACCAGTTCCTGATTTTGCTCTTACAATTAAATCTGGAAAAAGATAAAATAAAAAAGTAATTAGTTAACATTTAATAAATAATAATTTAATTGTTTACAAAATATACAAAATTAATTATACCAAATCCACATCGTCCTAGTGGAATCGATTTGCATTGAATAGGTGATGGTTTGTGAAATCCACATTTCAAAAGACCATTTAAAATTGGTGGCGATAAGCCCATTTGAGAAAATGTTACATTTTCTTGTACTTCTATATCACTAGTACGTTCCTTAGCTAATAAATCATGAGCGATAATTTGTGACATTTTTGTCAAATTAATATAGATATTAAATTTGATCTTAAATAAATTTTTATAGCCGGCCTGCCGGCTGTTTAAGGTTATATTCTGTATAGAAATATTTTCATTTTACACTGTTTGCAAAATCTTATAGGTACTTCATTATATGAATCTACTGCAGAAGATATTTTAAAAATGATTTTAATACAGATGTGTAACTGTAAAGTATAATCGAATTATTATGTTCATTGTTGACAATTTAGCATGATTAATATAATGCCCACAAAATTGACATTGCTCACTTTTTGGCTTTTTGCAAATTGCAGAATAATTGTCCTGTGCAAAGTGTAACTGTGTTGACCACACAGAACTTACAACAGATGGCGCTTTTTCGCGAATTGAGGATTGAGGGGGCAAAACAGAAATTCATTTTCCGAAATTCATTTTCCGAAAAATTAAACGGAATGCATGAAAGCCCGTGAGACCGTGAGAACGAGTGACAAGTTTCTTTCGAATGTCTCTTTCGCTCTCACGAGCTTAAATTCGTTCCGTTTAATTTTTCGGAACGTATGGTATATTGGTAGGTATAGCACTATAGCAGTATTCACTATTCAGTATAGCATCCTTACATTTGGCAACGCTGTCGATTTTTAACGGTCGAGGACTGTCATCGAATAATAATTTTACGGTTCCTCATCTTACAAGGATTCTTAGGCGCTTTTCGAAATTCATTTTCATTTTCATCAGGACAGTCATCGAATCGTAATTTTTTACGGTTATAAGTATATTTTGGAAAGCAGCCCAGATCTCAATCAGCTGTTGCCGGCGTTGCCAAATGGAAAATGAAAATTAAGTGTAAGTCAGTCTAAGCTAGGTATAAAATGACTAAATGAGTATAATGTCGAACATGATGTCGAATCGTCGAATGGAAATATCAGAAATGTAGAACCTGTGAAAGCTGTAAACAATACTTAATACTTTTATTTTCAGTAATTAAAAATACTGGTAAAGCTTTAAAAAGCATTTTTGTAGTTTAAATTATCAACTGTTGTACGTTTCTCATTGTAATATTTTAGATTGATAGAAATAAAATGAATACAAGTGTAGATTCTATAGATCGTATTGAAACGCGAAATCGTAATAGTAATGCTGACACTGCTCCATCAACACCATCTTCTTCATCTGATTACATCACTGGAGAAGCAGATGATAGCTCTGATAGCAAAGGACCTATACCTTGTACACTGAAATCTGTTGAAAATGCTTTATCTTTAACAAAAGTAAAATATTACACTAACTTTTATCATAAATATTTATGTTGTATCTACTTTAGAATATATAAAAGTTCATAATAAAATTTAATTTTTCTACTAGGCCATGGGTCAAGAGGATCTTAAAGAAATGATAAATAAATGTAAACAGATGGTATTAGAAAGTGCTGAATGTTCTGAGGAACGAAAGTGGCTTGTGAGGCGATTAATTGAATTAAGATTACGAGCACAAGAACTTCGAGAAACATCAAATGAAAATGTATTAGAAACCTGTGTAATTTTAGGCCATCACTTTTCCCCTCAAAAGTATTATATTGCTACTTCGGGCTCTGTTTATTGTGATCACTGCAGTGGTGGAATATGGACTATGCTTCAATCTTGGTACATGTGCAGTGGTGAGTAACTATTTTATAGAAGAGTTAATATTACCTTATTGGGAAATAATTGTTAAGCATACATGATTATTATTAATTAACTATAATTTTACTTAACATGTTATGAGGAAAATAATCCTGTTTTTATGAGTATGTAATATTCATAATTCTTATTTTATTTTTACAGATTGTGGATTTTCTTGTCATTTGAAGTGTATGACTAATATTTGTAGAGTTTGTGTTCATGTTATTGCAAGTGAAGCTGGTGGTTACACTTATACTAAAGATATATGTCCAGAAAGAGGATTATCTGCACAAGCTTATAGATGTGCCGAATGTAATACAAGAGTAACATTTAGTAAGTTTATATCTTTTTTTGATTAATACTAAATTTACAAAGTTAAAAAGAGTTTATTTAAGATCTATATAAAATAAGTAAAATAATTTGTACATTACAAGCTGCCTCAAAAGGATTATCTTTATCATGTTTTGGCAGTCCTTTTAGATATACAGGTAAAACTGCTTCAAATTGTACAAATATAGAGAATGTGCACAAGTAGAATAATTTTAAATATTAGTGTCTGTGATTTAATAAATATTTGATATAATATTTATTACAATAATAATATTATTTCTTAGAATCTGGATGGGTAGAACCTCGATTATGTGATTATAGTGGTTTATATTATTGTCAACGATGTCATTGGAATTCACTTGCTGTTATTCCAGCAAGAATAATTCGTAATTGGGACATGGAACCTAAACGTGTTTGTAGAGCAGCTTATCAGCTATTAACTCTTATACAAAATAAACCAGTATTAATGTTGGAAAAATTAAACCAAAAACTGTTTACTTTAGTGCCTGACTTATCACTAATTAAAGTAAGTTGTTAATAAGTTCATATAAAGATTATATCGACTGCTGAGCGGAAAAAGATGCTATCTCGGCTGAGGCTAACAGAAAATGCTATCTCGGCCGAGACTAACAGAAGATGCTATCTCGTCCGAGGCTCACAGAACGTGCTATCTCGGCCGAGGCTCAAAGAAGATGCTACCTTGGTCGACGCTCACAGATGATGCTATCTGGGCCAAAACTAGCTGGAACATGCTATGTTACTCGTCCAAGATAACAGGTTCTCTGAGCCTAGGCCGAGATAGCATCTTCTGTTAGTCTCAGCCGAGATAGCATCTTGTTCCGTTCAGCCGTCGATATTTAATTAACAAAATCATTTTTATGATCTTTACTTTTTAGAGACTTCGAGAGGAATTACAAATGATGAAGCAATATTTAGTAGTTTGTCCAGAAGCTAGTAATCAAGGATTACCCTGGAAATCAGGAGTTAGAACACATATGTTAGAAGGTTCTGATAATTATTCAGTAAAAGATCTCGTTGATCTTCAAAATGGAATTCTAATGGACGAAATTCAAATGTCTTACAATGCAATGAAAACTCATATTACTGAATTTTGTGAACTTTGTAAAGCTAGGTAATGATAAATTTTAATTGCAAAATAATTTTTTTTTATCAATAAAGTTTTAAAATATTAATGACAACTTTTTCAATAATAGAGGTCATTTATGTGAAATTTGTGGGAATAATGAAATTATTTATCCATGGGATACAACTGCTACAATGTGCCAAAGATGTTCTACAGTTTATCATCGACTATGTCGATCCAAACGTAACCACTGCTGTCCAAAATGTTTAAGAATACAGAAAAGACAGTCACCTCATGCAGAAGATTTGAATAAAGAAGATAAAGATGATAACTGCAATCCTACAGCTTGAAACGAATTTTTTACCGCGTAATAAGCGCTTAGCGCGTGTATATTTTGTAAAAATGCTAACATATTTCTACACTTCTTATTATAAACTATACTTGCATAGCGTTACATGCATATATTATGTGATATAAATTATTTTAATATTTGACCGTTTTGTACTTGTCCAAGACAATTTCTTGAGAATGACAAATGCAATTGATAAACACACTTTATCACTGTCATTTTATCACAGCTGCGTTTGCATTATTATCTATACTATTGTATCAAATTTAATGCAACTCGTGGCAATTTGTAATTGTTGGTAAATTGAAAAAAAAACTACATTGTAAACGACTTTGTTGCAATTATTATTAAATTTTTTCACATAAAATAAAAAATAAATATTTACTAATGATTTACAAAATATAATTTTTTATTGAACGAAATCCTTTATTAATATGAACTTAATCATAGAGAAATAAGAATGTGTTAATACGTATCGTCATTAGTGAGCGCAATGTCAAAGGATTATCTTGTCCCTGGGTTGTCAATATGCGACCGGTTCACCTTCCCCACCTTCCATCTCCGCGCGGATCCTCTAGTCCAATTGCCTATATGTGTAATGTGTCAAAAGCTACGCGTACCTTGACATTTGCACAGGTGGGACGACTTAATTTCAGGGTATTGGCGCGTCATTAGGCATAGCCAAGAAAAAGAGAAATAAAACAACGCAGGCACCTGAGATCAGACAACAGTCACCGCGCGACCACCGAGAAGTGTTGACCGGTATACCCGACTGAAGGTAGGAAGTTGGTACATTATTTACTTTCATTCTTGTAGCGATTGCCTCGATTTATCTGATTAAAATAGTGCAAAAATAAGTAGATTTTCTAATGTCCGGAAATCAAGTATTAAAACTAACAATTTATTATTTATTAATGTTACTTCACTTATTATTTTATTTTTTGTTACCAATGTACCTATAGTTTTAACATGAAAAGTATATCATAGATAGAAACATCATTTTACAATTTAATATTTTACCTTATTACACTTGTTAAATCGAGAAGTACAGGGTAGACAAAACTTTTAAATAACAATTGGTTCGTACTTGTATATTTTATAGATCCTCCGAAAAACTATGTTTCTATTGCATCTCATTATTAATAGGAAATTGAATTAACATGATACATATTTTCTTTTTTAATTTATTTAAAATATTTTTAGTTTATATGAACGTTTGATATAAATAAATTTTGAAAATATTCCGTATTAAAAGAGCCCGAACAATGTTTTTGAAAAAATTTTCAAACTTTATGGCACATTTTTAGCTCTAAAAAAAGCCCCGTTTTAAGAACAATTTCTTATATACTTTTTTATACCTACTTAAAAAACGTCATTTTAAATTTTAAATGAAACATTTTTTGTATACTATACTTATATATGCAGTTTTACAAAAATATATCTTCAACATTTTCTATCTTTCGTTTAAAATATAAATTTCTAACACTGTATCTTACAAATAACATATTTTAAATTTTAAATATATATAAAGCCAAAATTATGGTATATGTATACATACTTTTCTTTATTGAATCATAAATATTACAAGAATATTCTTTAGGATGTTCAGCGGCTGAAAGGGCGAAAATTTATACAAAGTGGCTGGATTAGGTGTAATGAAAAAAATTTTATTTTTATACAACGTTCTAAAGTATTTGACGAAATATAAAAAAATTATTAATCAAAATTCAACATAATGTTGCTATAACGTGTAAGTATTGTTTATTAAAAATAGTACATCAATTAATTTTTTTACTATAATATTTATTTTTAATCCGATTTTAATGCGGCAGGGCTTATTATTATACGATTTGTAAATAAGTGTATGTACATAAATGTTGTAATTGGAACACGCATTTACATTTATTTACATTTATATACATTTTTTTACATAAATTTAGACTTATTTACGAAAATATACTTTTTATTTGTATACACATTAGATGACACAATTTTTCAAATGTGTATATATATATATTTTACATTTATATAAGTTTATATGCACTTCCATAAAACTTAAAAAAAAAAGTCTTCTATAGCGAAAATTTATATATATATATATATAAAAAGTAGCACTTATCGCGAGTTCAAAATGTTAATAATTTTTTTTGAAGGCACACCTTCGGGACAAGTTTGATCTCATTTGATAGGTCATAACATATAGGAAAACGCGCGTGTTCCATCAAAAATTAGGTGGAGACACCTTTTTAGAACAAAATCCATTTTTCTTATGGGAATTTA
>UXGD01005448.1:0-14433 GCA_900474315.1 Torymus auratus
CGCAAGCGCATAGAAAAACGGCATTTTGCGCACGCCGTGTTAAAAAATAATGTTCGATACACGTGCGAAAAATGATTTTGGCACAAGTGTGATTGTCACCCTCGCTTCGCTCGGGCGACAAACCCACACTTGTGCCAAAATCATTTTTATCGCAGTTGCATCGAAATAGTTATTATCGATTTAAACATTATCTCTTCAATAAACTGCTCGAACGGGACCATGAAAATTGGAACACCAGAATCATTGAAGAAGGAATCAGAATATAACGCAACAGTAGAAATTAATTCAACGTAGTTATTATTATTATTAATTTTCTTTTATTATCTTATATTGTGAATATTATTACTATCATTATTTATTATGATCATTATTATTACTATTATATTATTATCTCTATGTTTATTTTTATTATTTTTATATTATTAATATTATAATATTACTTACCTATTTAGCACTGTCATCTATTGGCTAATTTATTCGTTAATGTTATTGTAAAATTATATACCATCTTACTCCTATTCTTATGTCATGTGTACTATTTGTATAATTGCTCTGATGAAAATTTGTATGGGAAACCTGTATAATAGTCATTTGCATTTGTTCTACTCTGTATTTATCACATAACTTTCACTATATACTTGAATCTTGTAACTTAAGTACCACATGGGGTTATACCCCTTAGGCCCAATAAATCTCTCTCTCTCTCTCTCTCTCTCTCCCTCTCTCGCCTGCTGAATATTTTAAATCCGCAAATGTTGTCGTAATTACCATTAATCTGCGCATCGATAATTTTCGTGACATTTCCACCGTTGAGTTTATCAAAACGCCAGATTTGATTATTCGTACCAGCGTAAAACCAACGTCCCTTCACGATAAGGCCTCGCCTTGCCCTTAATTGATAACAGTTTGATGAGGCGCACATCTGTGCCATCCAGATTTGCATGCTTGACGATCCCATCGTACTTACTGTAGAGCCAGTACAGTCGATTTGTCTCGTAGTCCACACTCAAGCTTGGCGAGTCATAATATAGTAACTTGGTGACGATGGTCGAATTCGTGCCGTCCGAAAGCACTCGACGAAAGTAGAAGTGCGGGCTTTTGAGGTCCGTGTAAAATATGTACTCGCTGCTCTGATGGACGAGCAACGATTTCATTCAATTTTGGTTACCTTTGTCCTTTCGGTATGCTAGTGTCACTAGATCCTTATTTTTCTGACACCATATTATCTGGCTTTAAACTGGACCAGGTGATCGCAGCGTGTATCGACAGGCCGAGCATAACGTAGTACAATCGACCTTTTTCTGCATCGCGCAAGACGTCGCTGATGCACCAGTCCTTTGAACTCCGCAACAACAGATTTGTCTCTTCATCACGTTTCACATTTATTTTATAAATATGACATTGATAACTAAAGAAGAAATCACCGCTCAACAGGTCGTAGTCAAAACCGTTATCCTCGTTCTGATCTTTCGCGCTCCAAAGGCGTTCAGGTACTATGTCGTCGTCGAAATCATCTCGATCGTCATCGACATACTTCATTTTCACGTACTCTCCATTTATATAGACTAGTACTTTAGAAGCAACACTGCATGACCGCAAATCAGCATTCAAGTGCCAACTCATGTTGCAGGCACAGCTGCGCCCCTCGTTGCCTGATGCATTAAGTAGGCACAGGTGTTGACAATTGCCATTGTCAACCAAGCAGGGGTTTGGCCTGGTCTCGATGTATTTATGACGATCTGTTGGGACCCGCAGAAGTTCGAAGCGACCGTATGGAAGCCAATGCAAGGCCTTTTAAACTGGAGCTTACATGACCACAATGTATATTCCGATGAAAGATCGACGCCCTCTATCATGGTTATAGATAGATAAAGCCTGTCACTAAGAACAGCTAAACTGTTGACATACCTGACGGTAGAGTATATAAAAGTTTGACTAGTTCCGTTATAATCTGAGCTGTTAATACTCCTAGATTCTCTCGCCCAGTAGAACAATTTTTCATCGCGATCTATAGTGATTGATGTAATATCATGATTTTCGTGATTTATTCATTGTTTTTGGGCTGAACCATCCATATTACTTTTCCATATCTGCAAAATGAACATAATTTTAGTAGATCTACGATGAGATACAGAGATAAAAATGTTAAAAAGTATCTACAAATTATGTGTTTCATAATAAGAATCTCAATATAAAGGAAGTTATAATCTTACCGATTTTATAACATAGAACAGTATACCTTCTACGGGTTCCAAAACAAAATTCTGAACGTTCGATAGAATCTTAGCATAATATTTATCCTTTTTATCAATGACATTCAATGAATTCGTAATCTCGTCAAGAACATACAATTGTCGGTTATAAATTCCAATGCTATTATCTTGGGCTTCCATTTACTTGTGTGATTAAAATTTGAATGAGTATTCGAAAGTGAATTAATTATGGACGAGCAACCTTCACTAATATAAACGACGTTATCTATATAAACGTCGCAGGTTCTAATATCACATGCTGTCGATTTCGATATTGTGAGGTTATCGGTGATTTCATCAAAAACCCAAAGATTTCGACGGCTTTTCATAAAAATCTGATCAGGTCGAGGTGCTACTACTAATTTGATTTCATGCTCATTTGACTGAATCTGTACAACAATTGCTGCAACAATTGCGAGGATAAATATCACTGCTATAACTAACATTGCTCCTAAATGCTATATTAGACCAAAATTTTGTTTCTTCTTAAATCTTTTTGATCTGGATAATTGAAACTCGACATTGCTCTTGTCAAAGGAAAAGGCACAGTCTATGCGAACATAGTAAAAATAATAATATACAATTCATAAAATAAATACATTGATGAAAAATAAATTTGAGGCAAACTTCTGCAATTAGCGAATTTACATAATTCATAAGATTTTGATTATTTTTTGTCATTTTTCGCGATTCTCAAATGCACGTATCTTTTGATACTAAAGCTCTTTTCTTTTACTTGAATGTTTTCTTGTAAATTTCGATAAGAAAAATTGATTTCCGGTCAAAACTGTGACACAAGGCTGTTTTCCTATAATGTTCTACAAAAAAAGAAAAAATTTATTGCAGAGAGGAACCATTTTAGGCGTTTGACGGACGGTCCGCGAACCCAAATCGCGAGTCTAGATATCTACTACAATATAAGCAAATATAATATTTCATTTATTACTTACCATAATTCTGCACCCTTGACATTTTAATTCAACTATGAAAGGAAGAAAATTATAATTTAATAACACTTTATGATGCAAGACTGTCACCCGTCGATGTTTTAACAGCAGCAGACCTTCACGAAGTGATGAGAATGTTTTCGTTTGTTTCAACTGCTTTTGTATCAAAGTGTTATTATGAATGACTGCATGCACTATATAAATATACCGCGAAACCAATTCGAGATAATATTTAATTCAATTTAACTTATTTACAAAAGATATCGTATAAAAATTAATAATAACTGATTTTTAACGGTATTTTGTTGTCGGATTACAAAAAAGGAGTTTTCTGAAAAATTATTTATTGATTCTAATATTATTTATTGATTAATAAAATAAGATGTTAAAAGATGGGTACAGTTAGCTTTAATGACATCTAAAATATAACGGACTAGATTTTGTAGCAAATGAAAACATGTTATATATCGGTGAAAAAATAAATCTGCAGAAAAAGAAAATTTTCTAGTAATTTTAATAGTTATGCATATTCTTGGAGTTTCCGAATATTTTAAGAAATATAGTACTTCTTTAAAATACAGCTAATTTTATATGAGTAACAGTTTAATCTGTATGCAAACATTCTAATATTTATAGTTACTAGTACCTTCTGACACAAAAAATGTACAACACGATGAAATTAGAATAAAAGAAATTCAACATTGCAAGTTTCAGTTGCAGAGTTTCTATAATCTATCGGTAACGCTAAAGGCATGAATACAAGCAGGAACAACTCAAGACTCAGTGAAAGATTTGTAGAAAAAAAATTTATTATTGGCCTAAATTATGTACAGGTTTGTGTTGTATAACGCTTGGCAAAGGGACGTGAAAAAGTCACGCCGACGGATATAGAGATCGCTCGTCATATCTCTTCGCTCTCATCGTCCTTCGAATTTTATCGTCAATGCGGTCTCGCCACTCTAGTATTGGTGTTGATAGCTCTGAGGCTGCTGCTGGTAGGAAGGCTGGGGCTGGTAAGCGGGGGCGGATGGCTGGTAGGATCTCGCCGAGGGACCGAAGCTCTGAGGAGCTCCGGGGTAGGCGGGAGCGGGGGCACCAGGGTAAGCGGACCTGGGAGCGGATTGGTACTGGCCAGACTGGGGGCCGGCTTGGTATTGGCCGGACTGGGCGCCGCCTTGGTATTGGCCTGGAAGAAAAAAAGAAATAATTCATTTTTATTGTTTATTCAATATTTCCGTATGCTAAATTAATGATGTTATTATTTTGAACATATCAAACGACAATGTTAAAAACAGTGAACTGAGTAGTAATAGATAAGATGAGTCAGACGCTTCCGTTCTCGTTAAGTCACTTCTTCGATACAGACGACATTTTTATCAGTTTTTCAAATAAAATTGTGATTTTTTTTTATTTTTACTTTTTGGTTAAAAATGCTAATCATAAAAAATAAGTGTTCGTGTTCATTCTATAAGAATACGTTACGTTTATATGAACTGTTAAACTATACAGCTGCAAATACCGCTTTATTGCGCCGTAAAAATCGAATAACAGGCATCGCGTGTCTATGTAATATGTAGTTAATGTTTTTTAATGTCTATTTACAGCGCAGCAATGTTGCGTTTGTTTAAGGGAAATTTTATGACTGACCTATACGATATGCGATGTACGTGTTTCTGTATCGCTCGCAAGTAATTAGACGATAAATTAGAACGGAGTGGCTTTACATGATTTATGATTAATAGATGGTTGTTGTAACTTAATTCTCCGTCAATAGTGCAGAGCGTTTATGATGGGAATAAAAAATTTACGCCGGATTAATAACCGAATGACCCGCTAAAAAGGTGTGAAACCGCTATAAAATTGATTAGCAACAATTAAGCTGAACCTTTTCTATATCATTTAAGAATAGATAATTTCACAGCATAGCAAATATATGGTTTGAGAAATTTCTATTTTCATATCTTTTTAAATATTGCCCTATTAAAATACTATTAACACACTTTTCAAAACTAACAATTATTCTTTAGATTTTTTTTCAAAAACGACTAAACAAGTGAATATTATATAATTCCAAAATATTCAAATAATCACAAACTATGATTTTTCTTTTCACGGTAACTTGTAATTATAACAACCATACAGACTCAGCTAACCTATTTGCTTTGTTGAGCAATTAACAAGAAAACTGTGTTTGAAACATCCCAGAAAAAATAAAAGTTAAACATTTACAAGAATAAGACATCATACAAGTATCTGTAAAAATATTAAATCACACGTTATCCCGCATATTGAATTGAGTCCCCTAAGGATCGTTAAACTTCAGACTAAAGAAGCGCTTACGTAAGCGACAACAAACCGTTCGCTCACACGAATTTCCCTGCGAAACGAGCGAATAGCGCAATTTTCTAAAATTATGTAAATCTCACACTCCAGTAATCCTATACCAGACGAAGATTTTCCGACGCACGACCCTCCGTTCGATTCGTTCCCTCGGCACTGCGCTCGTAACTCGCAATCAGCCGGCTCTTCTCGCTAATTTCGCGATTGTTACGGCGCGCATAAGGCGCGTGTGCTCACGCGACCGATAGAGCGATTAAGAGCACCGGGAACCGGTTTCGCGAAGCCGCGGCATTTTTTTCTTTCTCTTTCGCTTACGTGATGATGGCGCGCGCCCGCGGCTCAGTCGGTTCGCGACCTACGACACGTCATCCCCGCTTGATTATACGCTTCCGTGAGGGACTTTTACCCGCCGCATTCTTTTTATCATGCAGGAATTTTCGCCTTCGAAAGTTTCTTTCTTTTTTTTTCTTTATCGCGTCAATGCATTTCGCTTACGAGTAATTGGCGCGACCTCGATGACCGAATCGAAGAATGCAACAGAAAAAAATGAAAGCCATATACTTTTACGGAAACATTAAAGGTCGAAAAAACCTGTATAGAAGAAACGTTGTTGTCATACCTATTTGTTATATTTTAAAAGCAACAACCCGTATTAATGTCTGTTGGTATTTCGCGTAAAACCCGCAGATAAAAGTTAATTTGTGGATAAATTATAAGTAATGACATAATTTGAACATTTTTATAATGTAACATTTTAACTGCCGGATAATATCAATAAATTATCAGACGGTGAGCGAAAAATCAAAAGCCGATTAATTAAGTGCACAAAAATGTAGTTCGCACCTTCTTTATAACATTTACGAACTGTGATTGTAATTGACGAGAACGCAAGTATGGAAGTGAATGTAACAATATGACTTGACAATAATGTTAATTTTGAATTCATGATTTTCATAAGTATTGTCAAATGTCATTTACATACAATTTATAGGTCAAATATTTGCCAAACGGAATGTCTATGTCTCTTTTGAATTGCCTGTACTACTTTGTGTTCATTCTATGGTTTCTATTAGTCACCTTATCTTGCATGCTATCATAATGCATAAATTATCTATCAATTGATCTAAAAATATCAAACGGTTCTAAGAGATGTCTCATTTATGCATACAAAGATTTCCAGTACCTCTATTCAATCAAGATTTCATCGAAAATACTGCAATTGATGGGTACTGCTTGATTGAATCGAAAGTTATTTTTGTGAAAAGCATAACGACGAAGTTATATAAGTACTTTTTTTTCTGTACAATGAGTAATACGTGAAAAAATGCGAATGCAAGATAGCCTGAATAAATATACTTAAAAATAATAAAAGTCAATTTTCTCAACATTCTAGATTATTCATTCATATAAATAATTAGTTTTAATCAATTTTAATATACCTGCAAACGGCTAAAAAATAGATTTAATAATACGACAACAGTTCCTTCTATGCTATTATTTTGAGACCGATTCCCGTCAATCACTATCCCAATGGATTATCGATCGACGCACTCGAGACATGTAAAAAAACGGCCGACATTGTGCATGCCCAGCGCGCCAATCAATTCCGATCAACTTAACACTCGTTAACTCGAGCTATCTATGACCGTGTGCGTGCGGGAGTTTGTCTATCGCTGGACCGCGAAGCCAAACAAGAAAAATTGGTATAAGGTCACGCATGATTTACACCACATCTCCTTGCGTCAGCTCGAAAATCGAGGCCTTCAATGTTTCCCAACGATTTATCGTCTTTGGCCTATGAATACTTTGTGCGCGGGTGAGGATACGGACCTCTTTGAATAACAAAGGACCAAGGTACAATGCAAGTGCAAGGAGGCGCGTTGCTCAAAGCGGCTTATTCAATCGCGTAAATTTTCGTTCTAAGCGAAGATGCTGCCTGCCTCGGAAGTGAAGGGACGAACGTAAATCATGTGGATTTTTTCGACTGTGAAATTGCATTCTCGAAGCGACTCAATAATAACATCACCTTGTACGGGTATAATAAATTCTCAAGCTAACCCTTTGGAATTTTTATGTCTTCCGTTGAAAAACTTGAAAAATACCGAATAATTAAATTTCACTGTAAAAACTTAATGCGTTTTGTTTTACAGCTCGTAATATAAGTGATATACTGCGTGACTACTTCATAAACACGTTAAATTGAAGAATAGAAAAAAAAGTAAATAAAAGTTGGAGTTCGTTGAGAATTATGACATATACGAGTGTTATTACCCGGACACGTCGAAAAGTTCCATATAAAAGCAAAAGCTGCAGTTCTTGAAAATTGCATCCGGAGTCCTTGGATAAGAAATTGACACTTTACTCGAATTTAATATCCTTTTACGAGAATTCATGCGCCGAATTTGAGAGAAAAAAGTGCGACTTTAACGCAGATCCGGGTACACAGATCGCGCGTCCCCCAAAACTTATCGTAACGAACCTTCACCTGAGTATTCGTCGCCGCCGCCGTACTTGAAGGCCCTAGCCTCAGCGTCGGCGAGCTCCTGGAGTCTGGAGGCCTTGAGGGCGGCCACCTCGGGGGTGTCGATGACGGTTCCGTCTTCAGCGAGGGGAGCGGGCACGAAGGGAGCCTTGGCTCCTACGGGTCCCTGGTAGCTCTTGGGCTCAGGGGCGAAGTGGGACTGCTGCTGGTAGGCGGGGGCCGGTCCCTGGGGCTGGTACTGGTGCACCGGGGCGGGGTTGTAGTTGGCGCGGGCGTAGGGGGCGGCGGCGGCAGCGGGCACCTGTTGCGGGTAGCCGGAGTAGCCTCCGGGCTGCTGGTACTGGGACTGCTGGTACTGGGGCTGGTAGATGCCGCTGTCCTGGGACTTGTCCTCGGCGGCGCGGGCTGCAGCGCGGGCGAACTCGGCGAAGTGCGCGGCCTTAGCCTGGGCGACCTCGGGCGTGTCGACCACCGTGCCGTCCTGGCCGACGGGGGCGGGCTGGGCCACCGGTCCGTATCCGCCTGGGGCACCAGGGTATTGGGCCTGACTGGCCGCTACAGCGCAGGAGAGGAGTATCTGTAAAGAAAATGGTTTTTTTTTCTCGGTAAACTGGATTTTTTAAGTGCTCGGTCGTCTCATGGATGTCGCTGCTGCGTGGGTTGTGCTCGGCTGTGCTTGAGAAAAAATTAAGTGATAGCGGCAATTTACATGTTAATTTAGCCAATCGTATTATTACGGTTTCAAGAGACTTGCAGCTGGACGTAACGAGGACCCTTCAGCAAATAAAGTGGCGAAGTGATTGCCAGTATTCTTTAAATATCGCGCATTACCTTCCGTTTTATAAGTGCGCAATTTTATATATGTATATCATAAGGTCACTCTTTAAGCATTCCGACAAGTTCCCTGCACACGACCCAATTGATTTTTTAATTTTTTTTTCAAGCATTTGCATTTTATAATTTTTTTTTAATGAAAATGCGACTGATGTAGCAAATTCCTTTCGAAATTTTTTCTGCGGTGGTATATTTTTGAAATCTTATATAATGACCCCCGATCGCATGATTTTAATATTTGAAAGTGAATCTCTGAAATTTGAAAGTATTGTAATTCATTGAGTATCTTTACATCAATTACAAAAACTAGTTGTTAGGTATGTATAATGTTCATTGCCACCTAATTATTTATTTATGCAAAGTACTATACAGACACAAGATTTATTTCATCACATTAGAAAGCTACCGGAATACAAAACGTAGGTGCAACATGCTACTATCATTAAAAATTTATACGAAAAATAATGAAATTTTTATTTCTCGCATTTCAATTGTCGTAACAGTTAAATATATTACACATTCATTTACACGGTATAAAGTTTCAGTTGAGCTATTTTTCGTACAGCGGAACGTAACTGATACCATGTACAAATGGAGAAATTATTCAATTGATTATATCACTGTCAGTATAACGTTGTGGTAAGTTTTAAGCAATGCATTGTCACATAATTAAGATCTTTCAAACATTTATTATGCAGCATCGAGTTTCAAATACAAACTACACCCACGCAATTGAACAATGACGTTGTAAAATGCAAACCATAATAATTTGACGCAAATTTTACGCCTAACACGATAATAACCCCGCATTATCTACCGCAAAACTCTTTTCAGTTTTCTATCGCTTATAACACAATTATTGAGAAAATTTCGCTTACACGTATATTATTATTGATTACTTAACAAACATTGTCTCCTCGACACCGTGGGTGCAACAAAGAACTTACACGCGAATTTTACACCTTAATGCGCCGAGCTGCAAGTATCCGAAAGTCACGTCTCTATTGAACTGTCCGTGGGCGTTTATTTTACCATATATCACGCACCGAGAGATACGATTATTGTCATAAAGTGTCCTTTGAAAATCGTTGTCCTTTTGTTTTGCAAGCGCAATCAGAGCAACGGCGGGCGATTTATGTGACGGTTAGTATCTCTCGCAGCTATTGCTATTGGCGCCGCCGATTTGATATGGTAATAATCGAGTTTGTTGGGGACCTAAAAGTACTGTCTATCCGTTATGAATGGTCGATTCAAAAAGCTTTTTTGAGTGTAATTCAATTTGGTCGAGGATTTATAAAATTGCCCAAACTTTCGCGTATGATTTTACAAAAACTTATACAACAATCCTTTGGCCGCAAATGGAATCGAGATTAATGACGTTAATAGTCTGGCCGAAAAATTTGCTACAATATCACATAACAATGCCCTGTAATCTATCATAGCAGACACGGTCACGTTGTACCGATTTCCTGAGAAATCTATATACAACTGGGTAGACAACAATGCGCCATTCGAAAAAAGCCGATTTTGTAACAGCCCTCCCTGATAAATAAATAACCGCGATACGGGGCGTTGCATCGAAAAAAATCTAATCTCATTGTGACGGGCAATCGGGCACGAGCGCGGGTACGCGCCTTCGGGATAATCGATTTCGCAATACGTTTCTTTACATTAGGAAAGCACCTGAGTCATTCAATCTCGTTTTTAATTAATGCACGCACTGTGTGTGTACTCCACTCCTCGGTCTGGCACATAATTGAAAACCTTTGAAAGTAAAGGTTGACATTTCATTTTTTTTTATCCATATCTAATGAACTCGCATTGAGATAGACGAAAAATAAAAAGTGGGGAATAAAAGGCACGCGGCCTCCGCGATATCAATGAACTGAATCTAACGTGAATGATTTGCATTATCAAGCACAATATTACATGTATGCCTATATACACGAGACGTGATAAGTGAACATTTGAATAGTCGACGCGAGCTCGAGTTTCAGTCCTAATTAAGTGTCACTCAAAGCTGCACCTGTTGAATTTTTGCAGTTATCATACAAAACATTAGTTTTATTACAATCGCGTATCAATAGTAATGGACGATTGCGTCAACCATTTAGATTTTGCCCCAGAAAAATTATTTAATTAATATAACAATTGATATGCCTATATTCGCTTATCTAATAATGTAATAAATCGAAATTGAACGTTCCTCAAATTATTCCATGTTATCCAATTAAATTGCAAGCAAAAGAGAAAACTAAATCACGTAAATCCCCCGAGAAAGCAATACATCAAGGGCAAAATGAAAAAAACAAAAGAAACGATCCCCCGGCGCAACAATTACACGCACCTCTGGCCCATTATCAATCAGCAGGAAAAATATCCAAACAACAGGCCGCCGGATCGGGCGCTTTCGAACAAAGGCTCCGCGTGGGCGGGAAAGCAGCGGCGCTCGCGCTCACGCGGTCCCATCGGCGGAAAAGCCACCCGCGGGTCGGGCGCGGCTCCGTGTGTGACCCGGTTGATCGAGCTCGCATGCACACACGCCGCCTCGTTCTCACTCTCGGCTAACCTTTCACTTTCCTTTGTTCGAAAATCCCGAGCGGCGGCGCAGCTCTCTCAAGCGTAACGAGAGAGAGCGATAGATAGAGTAAGTGAGAGAGAAAGAGAGAAGAGAGAAAACTGAAATGAGGAAAAAGAATATATGGAAAAATCGGCAATAATAACTCACCAGTGCGTAAATCATGTTGATCGCGTCTGTGTTTTCGTTCTCTCTGTGTATGTGTCTTCCCTTCGATTACGTCAGGTATCCAGGTATAGGATGGTCCCTTGAGTGTAGGATAATAAACGTGGCAAGTAAGTTGCTCCTCTCCGCGTTGGCACACTACGCTCCGGCCAGCCGACGCGGTTAACGCTTTCTGTGTTGTGTACCCGGTGAACGCGAGGAGTCTCATTTATAAGTCCGCGCCTCGGCTCCCCGCCACACCCCCGTGCGCGCGCGTGTTGTGTATACACTCCGCGTGGTATACGAGCGGCGCTCACGAATCTTGGAGGGAGCCGTCGCGGCGACAGTGCATTGGCAGAGATAGCCGATCTCTTTCTCTTCCTCTCTCTCACTCTCTCTCTCTCTCTCTCTCTCTCCTCCTGCGCGATTGCCCACTCTCTCGCGTACCCCATTTTCCTCCCGTTTTGTGCGTGTGCGCGCGCACAGTAGTTCTCGGTGTACGTATCACAGGCCTGCTCTCTTTCTCGCTCTCTCTCTCTCACACCACTGGATCGCCTTCGTACTCGCGATGGCCTTGCAACCTTGACACTTCCTCGTCGGCTCGGGTCCCCCTCTTGCTTCCTTTCGCCCGCGATTCCTTGCCGCACGCGGAAACGGAAGCGAGATCGTTACGACGCGCGCGGGGTGGTTGATGCCTGCGGGGTGAGTATGTAGTGTAGGTATACTTATACCGCGACGTCCTGTCTTCGCGTACGTAGGAGTCTATGCGCGAGTCTAGGATTTCACGTAGGAGAAGGTTATTGTGCGCTATTATGAAATGGCGTGGGTGGAATATGGTAACGAGTACGGCAGTTGATAGGATTTGTTGGAACTGTTGTGAAAATTTTTGGCTCTCGCTGCGGGACAATGAATCGTTTTGGAGTTGTCATGACATTAAGAATGCTTTCATAGGAGAATGTTCGTATGTACAATTGTGTGCATCCTGAAGATAGTGTTTGTACACGCACTGACGTCTTATCATATACAACAACTTAATCTCAATAACAAATCTTGAAGCAGAAATATTCTCTATTTGGATATTCAAAGGATAAAAGATTCAAGTTCAAAGGAATAGTGTGTGAAAGTTTTTTATGATATTCTTAAATTAGATTTTTTTCTATTTTATATTTCGTCAAAGAAAATCTATTAAGAAATGTAAATTTTCCAACTTCAAAGATTGCATACTATTGCCCAATCAATTTGAAAATGAAAGACATAGTAATGCAGTTGCGATGACCTTTTTAAGCAACTGAATCCACAATTAAATGTATACGGTTTGCTAAACTTATCGGTAAATTGAAGAAGAGGCAAAGAAATTCGGTGTTGCACTTTTTGTTTTACGTGGTTGTCACATTGGAGGCAACAGTTATTAACAATATTAAACAGTGTTAATATTGTCGATGTAAAAGTAATTTCTTTGACAACTGTACAAAGCATAAAAATCAAAGCATAATATTAAACTTGATTGCACATTTCTTATGCTGGAGAAAATAATTATTCATATTGTACTATATTTCTTATATGAAACCGTGTTCTTACGAGGAAAGTACTATGTCTATGAATCACGTGTAAACTATTGTCAAAAAAAAATATTTAAATAAGCTTACGAATACTAACTTTGTAAATGTTTACCTTTCATAACGGGATGAATGGAGTAGGAAGTTTTTTTTTATTTGAGTGCGAAAAATTTAATCTTCTCGTCTACGCACTGTAACTGAACTTTAATAAAAAAAACAGTTTAAGAATAGTATTTATACAAAGACGAACATACTCCTATCTATAGCTTTAATAAAAAAAATTGAAACAACAAAATTTGGCTCAAAAAAAATTTTGAGTTTGTAAGGCCTTGAGAGTGATGACAATATCCAAGGACATGACTAGAATCTCAAAGACCCCAACTGTTCTAGCTGAGCCGTTCATGTGTACCTCCAATCTCAAATAAATGCATATAATTAATTATAAACGAAGTTGATAAGAATTATATTCATAAAAATGTTTCAAGCATATTATTCAAAATTTAAATGACAATTATAAATAAAATCAGTACATATTGATACATTTTAAAGTAGTCATTATAAGCGGTTTTTTTAAATTATACGTTAATGTTACTTTAAAAACTATTGCTGAGTTGGATATTACAAAAATTATGCAAGAATTTATTTATACAATTGCTATTTTTAATTACTGATTTGGAACTGTCAAGTAGCATGTAATATATCGGAGATTTAAAAAATTGTTTTCTAATCGTGTAAAATTAGGATATAGTTTTGTAATGTACTTTTTCTTTTAAAAAATTTAGTTTTAATATTATCTAGAATTATAGTTTAATACTATGATTTACGCTGAAAAAATTATTAATAAAGCCTACTGTTGAATTTTGTGTGATTTTGTACTGTATCTATATATTAAAGTCACTCAAAACTTTCCTTCATTCAGACATGGTGTAAATACTGTTGGTAATACTCTGCATGTTGCAGAGCTATTTATTATTTTCAACGTTATTTTTTCATCCGTAAAACTTACGTTTAAATATGAAACGAAAAGTAAGTGTGTTTTAATTAGCTCCACAAAATATATATTATACTTGTTAACGTGCTTTTAAAACCTTTGTAAATATAGGAAAAATCGTTCAAGAATAGAAAAGACACAAGCAAGATATACACTAGCCAGATATTAAACATAATCATAACTGCATTAAACACAAATGTTCTAGTATATAATAATGTTTATTCCCATCTCCACTATAATGGCCACTTTTATAGTCTGAAAAGCGGGGCAAAAATCGCGTTTGATTCCCTCTTTTCCATTATTCCCGCA
>UXGD01005449.1:0-14433 GCA_900474315.1 Torymus auratus
GTAGTTCGTGCAAAATAGTCTATACGCATCTATGGAGGAAAAAACTTGGACAGCCCACAAGTATAAAAAAAGTTAAGATCAAAAAGAGTAAATTTCGACATTACCTATAGTAAAATATTAAAATGATTAAGACTTTTTTTAAAATTTAATTGTCCCAAATTTAAGACGTGCAAAACATTTTGCAGATTGATATAATATGATTTTAAGATAATATTAAGATAATTTTTTTATTTTATCAGATCGAAAAAAAGACGATTTTGAGAGAATTTTCAAAAAAAATTTAACCTCAAGTATCTTTGATCGTAATGGTTGGATTTTTTGGACAACGAACTAGGTTCGAAGATATAAGAAAGCTATCTCCGTGCCTGATTTCAAGACAATTGGTTGACTTTGACTTCTATTATCGTCTGAAGAAGAAAATACACTTTTTCCACAAATATTGTTTCCTCAGAAACAAGTGAAGATTTGTCGAAACCTTCTTAGAAAAAAATTACTTGAAATTTTAACTCAATATTGGCCCGAACAAGTGTAATAATAAGTGGTTAAAATTTCAAGTCGATAGATTAAAAATTTTTTTAGAAAATAATTAAAGTTTAAACATTTTTTGTTTCAAAAATTTTTATTACCATTACAAAGATTCCTCTTTGAGGAAGCAAAATGCTTTACTGTTTTACGAAATCGCAATACCCTGATCGCCATCATGTATCAGTAGAAACAGCCGAACATGCCAAGCCACGCAATTTCAGCACCCTCCATATTACTTACTTCTCCACCGAATTTCTCATAGCAAATTTCATTTTACGCAAAAATTTATTTAAAACTAAATCACCCTATTCCTTCCCCCCAAAAAAAGGAAAATACCGGAACGCCGTATATCCGACAATCATCATCAACATTTAAATTTATCTTCATAACTTTCACCCGCCCCCATCTGCCTCCATAAAGCGATTCATTTCTCAAATTAAACCTCTCTCTCTCTCTCTCTTTCCCTCCCTCCTTCGCATTTTCAGCGTACGTTCCTCATTATTAATCGTCTCACCGATGATGTCCGTCCAAGAATTTACCCTCCTAACCGAATACCATTCACGCGCCCTCTCCCTCATACATATTCCCCCCACACGTATACACATTCGACTTTTTCTTCTTCTTCACGTGTTCAGCATTTTTCCGCTTCCCTTCGGCTTTTCCACTTTATTGTCTCCCCTCCTCAGTCGGCCGGTACTAGTAGTACAGCTTTCCACCTGCGCCCGCATTCACACACACATATCCCTCCCACTCTCTAGCATTGACTCGACTCGCCGTCCTGGCCTCTATACATATATACATGCTAAAGGACGCTAGCGATAAGAGGGAGCGAGAGCGGGGATGGGACGATAGCGCAAGCGCGCACGCTTGCGCAGAGAACGCGACGAGAGCGACGACTCTCGAGCTCCGCGCTCCGTCGGCAGTCGGTTACCGTACTTCGACGCAGGTAGACCGAGAAAACCAAGCACACATACATATACCCCCACCGGGGGCGACAAAAACTCGGTCACTAGCCAGAGGGAGAGAGAGTGTGCGCGCGCACGCGTGCGGTTGCCCGATTATAACTCTCTCTCGAGCGCGCGTAGATCCTCGTCGTGCACAAAAAAAACACACACCTGTCGTCATAGAGAGACACTGTCACGTCGTCGTCGTTGTATACATATATCTCTGTCTCCGCGATTGATCGGTGTCGTATCTCCGTGAGAAGAGAAGAGCCGAGTGATGAGGCCGAGACGAGGCGCCGAGGAGAAGAGGAGCAGCAGCAGCAGGACGACGACGAGGACGACGTAGGAGGAGGCCGTTGTGGTGGAGGTCAGTGGCTCCAGCATCAAAATATACTACCCCTGCTGCATCTCTTTTCTACTTATACGTGTGTGTGTGTGAATGTGTATGCGGCAAGACCGCGGTTAACCTAAAATCTACGCGCGCGCGCGCGCCCTTTAAAGTGGAGCGTTCCACGCGCGCGCGCTCGCTCGCATCACGAACAGGTGTGACACGATGTGTGTATATTATCCATCCTCCCACGCGCGCGATATTATGTGCTGCAATATTGATTGCCGTATATACACAGCCTCGTAGTGCGTTACCCTTTACCTCGCGCCAACCGTGTATATGAGTGCACACAGAACTTGCAAGGTGCTGAGAGAGAGAGAGTTGTGAATGGAGAGTAGGGAATTTTATGTAGTAGTTTGTTGTATAGTGGTATATATACAACGCGGCGAAAGAGAGAGAGAGAAAGCGTAATCTTAACCTATCCAGAGCGCGCGCGCACGATCTCCAGATCAATACCACCCCCCTTCCCCCGAATAAAAAAAAAGAGAAAGAGAAGCAAAAAAGTTTTCCCCCTCCTACCTATACCCCCCGCGCACGACACACCCAAGTATATACGTGAGTGAGTCTCTCTCTCTCTCTCCACCCCCGTGTGTCTCGCCGATAGTAGCTAGGGCAATGGCGATGCTTCAAACTCTCGCTCTCTCGCTCGAGCGTGCGGCTAGATCAATAACGACGGCGCGGCGGCGGTGGCTACCGAAGAAAATTCCGCGTTCAAGCTCTCGTCCCCCTCTATAGGTGCGTTTGCGTGTGTGTATGTGTATGAACGGCGAGGATCTCTCTTGGGGCTCGCTCATTGATGCGCGCGCGCGACCCTTTTTTTCTCTCTCGCGTGTGACGCGCTTTTTCAGAGGGGGAGGAGGATTCGGCGGCGCTGGTTTGTTCTATTCTTAGAGGAGATAAGGGACGTCGATTGTATAGGTGTGGGGGAGATATACTTCTTCTTTTTTGCTCTTTTTCGAGAGGAAGCAGCGTGGTGTACGTAATTGGCAAACTTGTCCTTTTCTCGCTGAATATTTTACGCGCGTAAATTTGCACGTTGTGTAATCTGGAAAAAGAGCTTTAGAGTGCGCGTGGAATTACGTTGGTTAGCCGGGCGACGAGATTGTCGGAATTACTTTTTCAATGGTTTGCTCTGTCTCCCTTTGATACCGGATTTCGGTGGTTATTTCGGTATTTAATGGCCCTCGAGCTCGCGAATAATAGCGATTCCGAGAATTCGAGTGTTCATTCATCTTCTCTCCGTTAACCTTTCACTAGCGTTAATTTCAATCCGCGAGATATATATATATCATCGATGATGCGCCAGATGGGAAAAAAGCTCGCCGCAGCTGCTGAAAAGATCGACACGCTTTTCAATAGGTTCATCTCACTGATGGCATTCTTGGCACGAGAACATACACATACGATACATATCGCCAGACCGTTAATAACGAGCAGTTTTAATGGTCTACCCCGCAATCACCGTTACCACAGTTACCATATCTCTGGAGAGAGATGATCCCTTACAGCTCGCACAATGTTGGAACTTCATTACACTCCTCGAATCTCAACCCTCGCTCCGGCGATCGATACCTGCAGCGTCGCGGACGTTTTTTAATCAGCCGTTTTTTCTTCACCGGCGTGTATATAGTACTTATAATCACGACCTCGAGCGACACGTGTGTGTTACTCAAGCTTTTTTGTCGTGGGAGGGGGAGAGGAGGTGATGTAGCCGGCCGTATGGACACGGTTAGCACATTTCGACCGCGAGCGGCTTATGCGGGCGTATGTATAGGACTGTACACGATGCTTTTCGGGGATACGAGTGCGTGTACGTGTTCGAAATGCGGCCTCGATTTTTAGTCGGCTGCGAGACCTTTGCCCGGGGATAACCAGCTGGCTGTTATGCTGATAGGTTTCGTAAGTAGGGCTGCACAAGACAATACGATATTTCTTGTAAATTCTTGAAAATTTCTCGTCTCGGATATTTCTACTTGGTCTCGTCAGTCAATATGAAAAGTATCATCGCCTTGTCTTGAAATTCTTGTTCATATTGGAGTTACGTAGACATGCAACAGTAAGCAAGTCGCTTATTAAAAAAAGTCTAAAACCCAAATAGCCGGGGGATAAGTAAGTTTTCTTTAAATAATTGACTCGTTCACTGTCGCACATTTCCGTAGATCCCTTTTTTTTGCAAGGACCTCGCGCACCCCCCGGGTATTTCAAGGCAAGACAAGATTCTTTACATTCTTGACATCACAGTCTTGATATTGTATCGATAACCCTATATAAATATTGTATCGATATTGTCTTGAATATTGTGGCAAAACAATACAATATCAAGATTAATCTTGCTATATCGTGCAGCCCTAGTTATATGTCTTTCTTATGCCCTTTTTTAGTAATGGTTAAAAGAACAAAATTTATTACGATTGTTTTAATAGAATTATAGTAATAGCGGCTTAACAATATTTTTGAAACTCGATATTTGTGTAATTTCAGATAGATTAATCCTCAATGAATTTCAATTTCTACGCATTTAATTTATTTTAAGTTAAACTGCCGACTCGAACGTGAAATATTAAATTCATTTTATATCATATTTATGGTGGATTTATTTGAATTGTTTTAATTATTAATATACACATGCTTTGAGAGTTTTATTGTTCTCAGTTTTATCATCGTTTGTGATTTTTTTTTCTTTTTAAATTAACACTTTTATTCCCATCTCCACTATAATGACCACTTTGATAGCCTGAAAAGAGGGAATCAAACGCGATTTTTGCCCCGCTTTTCAGGCTTAAAAAGTGGCCATTATAGTGGAGATGGGAATAAAGTACTATATGTAACACGAGACTGAAGTCGATCATTCCTTTGAGTGATCACTACTCACCCGGGGGAATAATCAGCGACTTTAGTTGCTTGTTACATAATGTACTATTATAATCCTTTAATATTACATATTCACTGCGAGTGTCCGTGGATGTCTTTTTTTTCTTTATTTTAGTTTACTTGCTTTATCGATTAATATTTATAATATTATCTACGATGTTTTCAGTTATACTGCAAAAGTTTTATAAATGATCAACAAATTTATATGTATCTGATTAAAACTAGAATTTCAAAACTAAAAAAAAAAAAATAAATAAATAAAATATTATCAAAATTTGAAGCTACTCTTCAACCATCGTAAAATTAAGCTATCATACAAAATACTAAAAAGCCTGGCAAAAAATTGTACGTATTCCACGCGCACACATGCACATCATTTTACAGCCGCCATCAACTCACTCGTAATTTAAAACATGATTTATACTGCCACGGGCGAACTTTCACGAATACGAATCGTAAATATTTAACTGAAAAAATTGTTATTATATCCCAACGCACGGGTCGAGTGAGATACAGGACCGCACCGAAACAAGTTTCAATATTCGAACGAAATTCGCGTCGGGCGACAGTTTTTCATTTTCGCGGTGGCGTGTTCGCGCGGAAGTTGTCGATCGAAACAGCCGTGTGCGGCTAATTAACTCGTGCGATTTCCCGGGGCAAATACCCGCGTGCGGAAGAACAAGAGAGAGAGAGAGAGAGAGGACTTGAATCGAGCGGTTAACTTCGTTTCACGCGTCGCTGCTAAAATCGAATCGGAGCGTCGACGACGTCGTCGTCGTCTTCGCGGTACATCTGAATTTCATATTTGATGGTTTTGAAGGAAGTGTGTGTGCGAGTTTAGTTTGCAAAATTGGTGCTATAGACGTCGATCGCTAGGTTAGAGGTAGTGAATTGAAGCTGGATGGGTGAATCGTAGAGTTATAATTCTTTACGTGGGGTGCATATATAATTTAGTTTTGAAATTCTTGAAATTCTTATTCAATTTGAAGTTATACAGACATGCAACAGTAAGCAAGTCGCTTATTAAAAAATGTCTGAAACCCAAATAGCCGAGGTCCTTATAAAAAAGAGAATTTCGTAGACGTGCGACAGTAAGCAAGTCGATTATTTAAAAAATTCTTAAACCCACATAGCGAGGGATAAGTTGTTTTTTTTTAAATAATTGACTCGTTCTCTGTCGCACATTTTCGTAGATCCTTTTTCTTGGCAAGGACCTAGCGCACCCCCCGGGTATTTGGGTTTCAGACCTTTTTAAATTATTCACTGTTAAAAATGTCCTTAAATTTAAGAAATAATTAAAGGCAAAATTGGAAATTTGATTTCTCCCGCCATATATGTGCCACCAGCCATTCTAGTTCGCATGCTGCCGCTAGGCGGCGCACCCCTTCCCTGTGGCCTCACTTACCTAACTACCTAAGCCGGCCCGAGGGAATATAGCGGTGCGTCGCCGACTACCTCGCCAACCTTTATCACTCGAACATCTCGTTATCAGCAACTACCGAAGTTTATTGAGTTATGATTATTTCAATAAATTATTACGATAGGAAATGTTAAGTTATTTTCAAGGCAAGACAAGATTCTTTACATTCTTGACACCACAATCTTGATGTTGTATCGATAACTGTATATAAATATTGTATCGATTATTGTCTTGAATATTTTGGATTATTCTTATCTTGATTATTCGTATCTTGAATATTGTGGCAAGACAATACAATATCAAGATTAATCTTGCTATATGGTGCAGCCCTAGAAGTGCTTGATCATAATTGAGTGCTTTTTCTGCTTTATTAATTGCATTGAATTTTACTGCGTAAAGTTAAATTTCACCCATTTCTGTATTTTTTATTCTACCGATCAGGTGAATCTTTGAAGCAAATGAAAGGAGAACCTTTTGTAGAGAATAACTAACTTCCTTGTAAATTTTTAAAACGAGAAGAAATAATTAATACTGCTCGCGAAAGAAACATTTGAACGTATAAGGCTAATTTTTGACGTCAGTCGTGCAGTAAAAGCGACCTTCAAGTCGCGAAAAACTCGGTAAAAAGGATAAAAAGTGTGCGGCGCGATTTCCGGAGGTTCACTTACGGATCGTTAAGCTTGTCTTGAGGGACTCAGTAAGTTTGCCTCTTGATCTTGGAAGTTTTTAGGGTTCACACAGAGAAGCATTGTAAAGTCATTTTCAGAGAACAATCTATTTTCGCTCGGTTTTTCCTGGTTTTCCAAGTTATCTAAAGTACTTTTCATATAATAATACTGTTTTCTATTATAACGTGCTATTTGTTAAAGCATCCTACGTATGTTATGTAATAAATTTCATGGCTATTATTCCTAGCTATTCTAAAAGGAATTTAGGACATAGTTGTGTTATTAAGGGGCGAGATGAAGTATAATGGATACCCACGTCATAGGGTACATTAACTCATTAGTGTACAAAAAATTTATTTCATTTTTTATAAACCTATTCGAAAAAATGCACTGTGTTTGTTTAGTTAAGTTTTAAAAAGTTTTATTGTATTTACATATTCGAAAAAACTAAGTTTTGTTATCTCATGCGATTAAATTTATTTACGGGATATACTGTGTATGAACTCTCACCGTTTATAATAGCAAAATTTTGTTATGTAAATATTTTGGATTTCCCTTGTCCATTGAATTCCTCTGGATTAAGTTTTCAATGAATTTAAAATAAAAAAATTCAAGCAAAAAGTTGCACTGGAGTTTATCAAATATTATCAAATCAAAACTATTTATATACTAACATACCCGATTTTGAAATAGTTCTAAAATGTACAGAATCTGTATAAAAAATAATATTATCATAAAGCTAAAAGTAGTTTAGTTTTTAGTATTTTCTGAATTCTTCTTTTCATGATTAGTATCATGATCAAATAGAAAGCCTTTGACTCTTTTAAAATTATATAAAGTTTTTGTTTAATTTTAAGCTATTATTAAATTTACCAATTGTTTGACGCAAGATATTTTTTTGTACTCTGATTTCAGGTTATCATTCTTTTTTTTAATTTCTTTGATATTATGATCTCTTCAAATACATAAAGTAGGCGTTTCTAGCACGGGTATATTTTATGGCCCCAACGAAGGAAACCATCTAACATAAACAGGCATCTAACGTCGAGTTTTACGCGCTTAGTTATGAAAAAAATATTTTTATATGAAAATTATTGAAAACAATATTACAGCAAAATAACTTTTTTGATACAATAAGCTGATACTTTTCCTATCGAATCATATTTTCACTCCCATAATATAATAATTCATATCCAATAATAATAACGTAATATTGATATTCAAACCGACAATAATATTATTTTAATATAAAAAAAATCAGGTAGAATATCGAACCATATATTACATTGAAATTCGGTGACACATGTTATAAAAAAAGCTATAAAATATATAAAAGAAATTAAAACCAAATAGTCAAATAATTTAAAAACCACCGAAACCTGGCTAAATACATATCTCACGGAAATTTAAAACCCCAAACGCGAAATTCGCGAATGTCGAAACCACCGATGCCCGTGGCGCACGCAGCCCCTCTCGTTACAGTTCGTAAACCGCTTGAGCCATTGCAGCCCGACTAACTTCGATCAGAAGTTGCTTTTGGAGTGGGCGCGCCCTCGAAAAGTTTTAGTTAATGCATGCGGCAGTTGCAGGCCCGGCCGTGTTGTGAAAATATTATCCCGAAAACCGGCAAAAATAACGGTTCCGGTTTGTTAACCCCTCCGGACGGGTTTTGGGCGCTCGCCAAGCCATTCGCTGCTTAAATTTTCATTTTTAATCGCGGTGATTTGGGATTTGAACGTCAAAAGTAGCTTGAAATTATAATGCTGGGAATTGCAAATGTGCCTGGACTTTTTTTATGACGTTTGAAGTAGCTTTTGTAGAATGTAAGGAATAAATTCGGTATGGATGCGGTAAATTAGTTTTCAGAATTTAATGTAGAGAAAAAATTACTTTTACATTCGTTTTAATTAAATCAAAAAAGGTATAATGTTTTTCAAATAAGTGGAAAGGTTTATTTATTCAATATAAAAGCTAATTAAATGTCAAAATGAAAACGTCTCTGGGACTGATATTTATAGTTGAATAAAAATTTGAGAAAGAAATAAAAATAATATTTTTAATATCACTGCCTCGACTTCTGGGTACTGTAAAAGCCATTACATAAAGATTTTAGTAAATTCATTCCGAAAAGCATTTATATTCTCGGAAATTAAAATATTGTTGGGATTTTGTACCTTTGCCAATTTGAAAATTAATAATTTCGGAGGGAATTCCTCGGTAGACACAGCGCGCCTTTCGCGGCTACTTGGAAATTTCAATCAAAAGCCGTGGCATTGTGCCTGAGGGCAGGCAATAAAGCCTTCGACTATGCATTAATGTTACGCGCGCGGGGCGAAAGTTCTCCCCGACTTATGCAACATTATTAATTTATATTGAATACCGTGTCCGATCCCTCAAGTTTTACATTTCTCTTGCGTTACCTCGACGAGCTAATATTGTCGAATTTAACTATATTTACTTTTAATTTTCCGTTCTTTGCTGTGTAAATATTTTTTTTCAATTCCGGATCGATTGCCACTGCTAATTATAAGCTCCATTTTTTCCGAGTAACTTTAAATAAAATTTCTATATTTTAAAATTCGTTCGACGGTGTCATCTATATATGGCAGAGTATAAGTTCGAAAGCTCAGCTATATCGCCCGTTCCAAATATAGACTTCGAGTTCGTCTACGTTCAACTTTTCATATCAACCGCACCACCATTTATTCAATTTCCTAAAAAAGAAAACTTACTATTTTATACCTCTACTCCTTTACACAACCCCTAAATAACTTCTCCCAGAAAAATCACAACTCTTACCATTTTTCTCATACTAACTATTGCTACTCCGCGTAATCCCTCGCGTGCAACATTTCTCCGCGTAACCTAATTACCACGCACGATATACCCGCGCGCGCTATAGTATCTCACCTTAAAGGGAGCCGATCTTAAAGCTCAGCCTCGCGCGCCACAATCAATCATAATCACATCTCTTTATATCTCCCCCGCTATAACAGATCCTCGATTCCCTCCCCTCCTTATTTCCCTAAACGAAATTTCGCACCGCGGCGCGCGAGCTGTGCTCGCCGGGCTGGCTGGCGCGAAAAGCGGCCCCACCCCCGCCGCCTCTGCGCACCCGCCCGGTCGATACGTAAGGACACGCTGACCCAGAGCACGAGCTCTACGTATGTGTGTGTGTGTGCGTCGATAGCTAGCTGGCTCTCTCCGCGCGAATTCGTGTGTTTGCGCGCCCGCCGAAAAAAGGATGCACTCGTTGTATTGATTTTCTCATCTCTTTTTACTCTCTCACGCTCGTCTTCTTCGTCGTCGTCGTCTACTTCGCGGAAGGACGAATGCGAGGCTCGAGTTGAGTGAGATAGAGGCACTTGGGACGTTTTCGCGCGAGCGCGCACACGAGATTCTCTCTCTCCGTGTAACTCTTTTGCGTATAGTTTCCCCCTCTCGCGCTTATAGCCCGCGGGCTGAATCAATATTTTTTTCGCCCACTGGAGCTGATGTATGTAGCCGCCTCTCCTGCCGCGAGCAAACACGAGCCTTATAAATGGAGTTTTGATATTTAAATAGCGGCTCGCCGTATTTTTGTTGACTTGTGAGTAAATCATCGTTATTTTTGTGCCGTAATAGGCTTCTGGATTGTAGTTGTGGATGGTTGACCAATGTTTGCTGTTTAAAAATGTAGTATTCAATTTTTTTTTTTTTTAAAGTTGATCATTTTGAGGAACATGATGTTGAATGAAATCTTTACCTTGGGGGCATAATCAGTGTATCCTTATACATAACATAAAAGATGATCAAGATAGTTTTTATTAGCAAAAGATATGATGTCAGATAAAATTTTTAAATTAACTTTGTGCGTAGATAATGTTTTGATTTTTAGGAAAATCAAATATTTTCCTATTCCTCAGAGTGACGTTTAAATTAAAATGTTTAAATAAATTGTCAGTTTCGTAAATTACCTCCACTTCAGCAATGATTAATAGAATGTCATTTTCATACGTCCAAAATTTAATTTGAAATTAAATTTATTTCACGCATATAATATGTATATTAGTAATTTTACTGTCATAAAGATTAAATGATTATGATAAGAGAATATGTAAAAGCTTTCATAATTATGCATTAATTTTGAACCTTAAAATGTTTACAAGTTGTTCATTTTAGAGAAACCCTTTAATTAGGAAATATGTAAAGCCATGAATGAAACTTTTCCGCTGGTATTTCCGATTCTAAGCTGGCAAAACTTTCGTAGCTATAAATAAGTACAAAGAGGTTTACGTGTAATTAGATCTAGCTCCACATATAGCTAAATAAATTATAGCAACACCATATCATCTGGAACAATATATATACCGATAATAGCTACAACAGGTATAGCTGCGGCTGTGGTTGAGACCTTTTCACATATATATATTTGGATAATTACACAAATTCCGTGGGAAGATAATTCATTGGAAAAACATCCATAGCATAATATTAAAACTATATTTAAATCGAATTGTAACATATTACCAGATTTAAATTCCACGTAATAATTTGAAAACAAATTTTTAATCTTTCGCACTCATTTGTAAATAATGCCTATATAATATCTATATTATCTAAAAGTTACTAAAATCCATCAATCCACGACTTTATTCAACATTGCTTTACGTAAAACCACTTCCCGTAAAACTAAAATAAAACCACACCTTCATACCATTACCCACCTCGAAATAGCCGGAATTTCGTTAGTCGGGAGGGAACAAAGGCTGCCTTGTATACGTAAGCGCTGAAAACTTGAGCGGCGGTCGCGGCGAGCGCGCGCATCAACTATTCTAGCAGCGGCGTTGTCGCAAAATGAGAAAATCCCCGGATTTTTGCTCGCTTTATTGAATTCCAAATTCCGCCCGCTTTGTGACTTTGACAAATTGCTTCCGTGTGAGAATTCGATCGGAGAGAGAGGTTCTCTCTATACATGAGCCGACGATGATATCGCGAACGACGTCCCGAGAGTGGTTTTATTAATAATTCGATGAGCTGGTACTTTTAGGTTTTGCGGTTCAATTGGGGATAGGGATATACTAATGCGTGCGTGGAATTGAATTTAATGGATCGAGGTTGCTGAGCAATTTTCCCAATTTTAAAATTGTATTTTACGCTAGTGTATAATAGAAAAAATAATTTTACGCATAAAAAGCCAGTATTAAATTTTGACGTACTACGCGTAAAAACGAAATGTAATTTTATGTCTATAGCGCGTAAATTTCATTTTGCGTTCGTAGATGAATCCATTTACGGTTTACTGCAAACCGTTTTGTAGAATAATTAAATAATAGATGGGTTATAAACGAGGATAACGTGAGTTTAGATCGTGAAGATGCTCAAAAATGTAAGAGAAGAATGCAATTAGGAAAAACCTTGATAAACCAGTTTATCAGGCTAATTACTTTTTCCAATTAGTAGCGTCTTTTTTCAAGATTTTTTTTTTGGATAATAGAAATAAACAGTGGATGTTTTCTTACTCTTGGTATGATACGCATGCGGGTATCCCATTCATAAAAAATTTACCCCGCGAGAGATTTCATTCGGCGTGCAATTACAAGAAAAATCGGGAAATTTAATTAAATGTCTTTGTCATGCGTATATGACATTTACACAAATTAATAAAATGCTTTCTGGTCAAATGTATTAATTTAAAAATGGAAAATTGACGCGGTGACGCGCGACGCACGATGACGTAACAATATAATGCAGAATTTCAATTCCAGTGTATATACAATTTTAATGTATACGCAGAGAAGATTAAAACGTTTCAGAACATTATTCGTAATCCCCTTTCTGTGATAACAAGCATTTATTTAAAATTTCTGCAATTATTAAAACAGAGAACAAATAATAGAGAACTTTTATGAAGTTATAACAACACGTTTTATGTTTATTATTAAAACACGGCTCAGAAAGCGATTACGAAATATTTTTACTCAATGACAACCTTCCAAAACGACTTAAAAATATTTTTTATCTTTTCGATTTTCCTGAAAAAAAAACCTCCACATTCTTCTAATCTTTCACCTTCTTTTCACCCTCACAAAAAGGCCAAAGAAAGAAAAATTTTTCCATCGAAAATCGGCCAATTCCGCTGTCTTTCCCTCATCACCGCTCATAAATTCGGTGGAAAACGCTTCTTATCAAGCCTCCCCCCATCCCCTCATTCCAATGGGAGCCCCGAAATTTCGAAACCCTCCTTCTGCTTACCGAGAATATCCGGTCGCTCGCCTATTCTCAGCGGCCCCAGCGAAAATTGAACAGGGAGAGGAGGAAGCCGATTGTCTCGCCCGCGCCCGCTCGTAAACGTTTATCGGTCGGCCGGAAAATTTTGGCAGGGCTGAAGGTGTATATATATCGCGAGTTCTATCGGAGATCCCGAAGTTATCTTTCTTCCTTTGTCGCTTTAGAGTTGGCTGATGTAAGGGAGACGCCGGGAGAAAGTTTTCTCGATGGTATATAGGTTTACGTTCGACGTTGTTCCTAAAAGCGAAAGTAAGTTTAGTTTTGGTGGTAGACTACGTCAAATTTATTTTTGCGTAGTTGGTTTTGTACGTGTAAAATTAAAATTGAATATACACGTACATTCGAAGAAATTTCTATTCAGGAAAGCCGATAAAGAAGAATTATTATTCATAGCGCATAAATAACCATTATTGTTTAAATTCTGGGAAATACTCATGTTGTTAAATGTTGATGTTTATATAATTAAATCTGAATTGAGTGTAAACCAGTTATCCATTATTGTTTGTAAATTAATTGTTAAGCTAATACTACTTTATAAGGTTATTTCCAAGAAAAACGAAATAACCAACAAGTATTTCTCAGAGTACTTGTATTTTGTAGGGCTGCATGAGCAAGACAATATTTTTTTAATTATTGTCTCGCTCTTGTAAATTCTTGAAAATTGTCCTCTTGTCTTGGTCTTTTCAGTCAATATGAAAATTATTACTGTCTCATCTTGAAATTCTTGACCATATCATTCCTTATGACTCCCGCCTTTTTGGGTTTAAGAATTTTTGAAATAATCGATTCGCTTAAGGTCACGCATCTACGTAACTCCCTTTTTTGAGTGAAGTTCGCGTTCTCTGGCTATTTCTGTTATGACTTTTTTAAATAAATGAACGATTCGTTCAGTTTCGCACGTCTCCATAGCTTACTTTTTGGCGAGGACCTCGTACCCCTCGGATATTTGGGTTTCGGACCTTTCTAAATGATTCACTGTTAAAAATGTCATTGAATTTAAGAAACTTTCGGCACGGCACAAGTATAATTAATAATAGTAAAAAAATTGGATTTTTCCAGCCATACATGTGTCACCGACCAGTTTAGTTCGCGCGCTGCCGCTAGACGGCACACCACCTCCCTTTGGCCTCACGTACCTATAAGTAAGACGACCCGAGGGGATATAGGAGCGTCAGTAAATGGTCATCAACAACTAGTGAAGTTTATTGACTTATTATGATCATTTCGATAAATTATTACGATTACAAGACAAGATTCTTTACATTCTTGGTACCACAATCTTGATATTGTATCGAAAACTGTATCTAAATATTGTATCGATTATTGTCTTGAATATTGAGGCAAGAC
>UXGD01005450.1:0-14433 GCA_900474315.1 Torymus auratus
ATCTCATGAAAATACCAATAGAATTATCCAGAAAAAAATCAGCATATAGTGTTTACGTGTACGGAGCGCTTGACGTTAGTCTTTTTTCAAATAAACGTTTGAATATTGATTTAAAAAAGCTTTTTACTAATATAAAATAACATACTTTCTTAATCGGCAATGGTAACGGTTACTTCAATTTGCTTATACGAATTTGCATGGTGCAATGAACCACTGATAGAAAGTCAAAAGCGTAAGTCGCGTAAATACTGAGCTTCTGAAGAGCTCATCGTGATCTCATTCTCAATTTGACGTAAGCATTGAATACAAAATCAGTTCCAGCAATAACCAGAGCAAAGATGAAATTGAGTGAATGATCAACAAGATGATGCAGCAATAATTAATTGAAATGTGCATTTTGTACTAAAGACGACACTGACATGATTTGAAATTAATGAAAGCAAAACGTATGCGAATTCAAGCTCGACATTGATATTTAAACAAAAATCTTTCTATTACTCTCATTTCCAAGCGTGCAATAAGAACTTTTTCAAAGCCAACGACAAATGAGCAGGGAAAATGACGATCCTTTACAGCGAATAATCATGTGCGCGCTCTATTTTTTCCATTTCTCGTCGTTTCTTTTTATTTGACGTGGCATTATTCATCTTTACGTCAGCTCACGCATTTTTTAGTGTTTCATTTTTTCTGTTATATAGAATGCGCATTGACTGAATATTTTGAAATGTGAAAAATAACAGATGAATCATAATTATAACTATGTTTAAAATTTTGTTAATTATTAAACAGCTTTCTTTTCAAGTTACTCTATATTTATACTGTCTAAATGAGTAATTGTAATAAAGAAACAGTTTTGTTATAAATTTATTGATAATTAGAAGAAACTTGTAGAAGATCGTATCAAGAAATGTTTTTGTAGCGATAAAAGCAGCGATATAGACTTGATCACGGTTTCTAGCAGACGGAAAACTGAAATGCAGATCAACAAATTCTACTAGTAATTTTTAGTATACCCGATATGATAAAAATTTATGTCTGTGTAGCGACGTATACAATCGTTTTATCAGATTCGAGCAAACATTATTTTAAAAGTTTTGTACACATTCAAATGCTCGATAATATGGTGTGCTCACAGGCAATGTTTATATTTGATTATTACCTCAATATTGGTTTTTACCTCGGATGTTAATTTTATTGTAATATTCCGGTAAAATTACTTTTAAATCAAAAGCAACTTTTTATTGGCATGCGAGTTAAAAAAACCTCTACTTTTGTAACAGGGCCACTTAGTCCAGCGCCACGGTTATCCCTCGGAGGAGCACCGGGTGCAGACTCCCGATGGCTATCGGTTGATCTTTCATCGGATTCCTGGGTCGCCGAAGAGGCCCAAGTCCGCGGGCAAGGCGGTGGTATACATCCAGCATGGGCTGTTCGGCTCCTCGGACATGTTTGTTGTCGCTGGGCCAAAGAAGGATCTTGGTAAGGCGCTTGTCGCGGGAGGACCAATTTAATTAATATCTTCATTTTTAATATAACAAGAAAAATGGATATTCGAGAAATTAAAAAAAATCATTTATGAATGATCATTAAATTCTGTGTTCTCAGCATACATTTTAGCAGATGCTGGTTATGACGTCTGGCTTGGAAATGCTCGAGGAAATACTTATGGTAGATCACACGTGAACTTGAATCCCGATAGCGATACTAAATTTTGGGAATTCAGGTACATACCATCTTCAATAAATTCAAGTAGATTTACAAGCAGTTCTTAATTTAGAAGCAATGATAATGAATCGTTCGATAATTAATTAACTCATCATCGTCTTATCTATGAAATTATTTATCTTTCCACTCTAAAGATTTTTGTCAAAGTGATCATATAGAATGATAACAATTGGAAAAAAATTATTTGACTAGAATACTGCCCTTTTATATATGGATGTCAACAATTAAGATTGAATATTTTCCAATTCGTTTGGCCGCGCATAAATTAGTTATTATACTGCAAAATAGAAAACGTGATTTTTTGTAGGCTACCGACAGTAATAGTAAATCAATTTGAGATAAAATAGATAATAACACATGGATAAACAAACAAAAATTTATTTTTAAACATATGCATACAATTTAATTACCAGCATGCATGAAATCGCGCTCTACGACATAAGCACAACAATCAACTATATCCTAAAAGCGACTAACCAGCCAAACATCATCTACGTGGGTCACTCGATGGGCACGACCATGAGCCTAATTCTTCTCTCCTCGAAACCCGAGTTCAATAAGAAGATTCGATTGGTCATCAATATGGCCTCTGTCGGTAACTGGAAGAACACGAGGAACTTTATGAGATTCGCCTTCAATAACGGGGTGTATATAACGGTATGGAAATATTTGGTCAAAAACAGATAGCTATATTATACAGAAATTTAACAATCCTTAGTATTGTAAAATCATCAAAATTTCGGTCCTAAGATTTCTCTATGCGTTATCTAATTAATAAGCGAGAAGATGTCAAATCAATAAAAAAACGTAAGTTTTTTGGTACAAACATTATTATTTAATGATGTTTTAAAAAGCCCCTGTTTTGGACATTTTTTTATACGTAGGTAGGGTGCCTTCACCAGTATTGGAACAATCACCAGTGAATGAACATTTTGATATAATATTTAAAATAATGTTTATCAAATATAATCATGACTTTGAAATCTTTCCGAAATTTTCTTTCATTTTATACATTGTACATGCTATGTAATGAATTGCCTTGAATGAAAAAAATTATTAATATTGCGATTTCGTGATGAGAAATGAATTAAATATACGCCATTCGCTATAAGAGTGACGCAGATTCTAAAGTTTTCTCAAAATTGAAAATTTTTGTGCTAAAATCTTACGTCTAAATGAAGTTTTATACTTATTAGTTAACAATTCGACATAATTAAAAAAAATTAATTATTTAAATATAATTTACATTCATTTTATACTCCTGAATCTAGTGAAGGAACGAACACTTTTTTACTGGGCCGCGAGTCTTATCCCGGCAACCAAGTGAACGAACGTTATTCGCACCTCATGCTGTACTGTATGAAAAATCAATAATGTTTAGTTTTAATACATAAAGCATATCATTATTATCCTGGTGTCAACTTTCAACATCCAGATTGTAAAGTTACTGTTACTGAACTTACATAAGTACATACAAAGTAAGTGTTCATTCACTGGTTTCAAAGTGTTCAGTCACTAGCATCATGTGTTCATTTACTGGTTTTTCGGAGATATTTACAGATTTCTTTGAAACAAAATTCCTACTTTTATTTTTTATCGAAAATTTGGTCACTGACGTAAAGTTTGAAGATTATAAAATACTAATTGAAAAAGATTTTTACTTTTAATCTATTTTTAAGACTCTTCATTGAATAACAAAAATTACAATTTCCTTATTTGTTCACTCACTGGTGACGTCACCCTATATTACATAACGTACAGAAGTAGGAAAATCATGCCCGGAGGTGTACCTCAATAAAAATTTTGATAATTTTAACTTTCATAATTTGTTAAATGTTTATTGATATGCTCATATGCAAGCAAATTTTTCAAGGTTATTTATGTTTATTTATAAATAAATCTATTATCGTATACGTGTATACTATATACACATTTCTAAATAACTTTCGATTACAGTTACAGTTCACACTTTTGTTCATTTTTTTACACAAAGACCCTCGCAATGTCATCAGGGAAATTACATTATTTTGATTAAAATACAATACGCGAAGAACGTGCTTTCATACATTTTTTTTAACTGTTGTGCATTATCGTAAGACTTTGTTAAACTGGATTACAACGTGACAATACGCACGTATATTACCTGAACCCGATTAATTAACACATTAAGATTTTATTTTAACTTCTAAAGTTTATGCGAATCGTACGTTATACAGCATTTTATTGTCATAAATAAATTATTTGCAACATATGTTTCAAAGCAATTACTTACCCACTATAGCCAGCCATAAACGCAGCCGGAATCACCGAGGTATTCCCGCGAACGTTTACTATAGGGGAATTCCAGAACAGCACCTGTCGCGACGGAGGTCTCATGCAGGACATCTGTCTTAATATACTGCAGTACATAAGCGGCTATAATCCGGATTTACTGGACAAAGTACGTCAGTATATCTATGATAAATGTAAATGGATTAATCGACATTCTGTGTTGAACTCAAAAATTTTGATTGTCTTTTAGGGTTTGATGGCAGATGCCATGTTGTATTTTCCGGCAGGAGCATCGTGGCAGACTTTGTACCACTTCTATCAAAATATTATAAAAGGTGATGCGCCAAAAATTTGTATAAATCATAACAAAATTGACTTTTATTTGTTACAATTTGACTTCACGATTGGTTGTCTTTGTTTTCTTCTACGTTTAAAGGTCAACTTCAAATGTATGACTACGGTATAATCAGCAACTATTTTCGATACAGAGGAGCAAGACCGCCTGTTTATAATCTAGCAAACGTTGCTGTCCCTGTTTTTATGCTCTATGGCAAAAATGACGTGCTGGCTGCGCCTGAGGTAAATTGATTTTGAAAATTTGAACTATAACAATATTTATTAGTATGATATCAATGTCAAGAATTTATTTATCTTCTGTAGGACTCCTTAGAATTGGCAAAGATACTGAAAAATGCAAGGGCCGAGAGCGTGTCGCATGAGAAATTCACTCATTTAGACTTTGTATGGAGTAAGAACGTTGAAAATTTAGTATACAAACGGGTCATGGATGTTATTACGAACTTTACGACGCACGGAAGAGATTTGGGAGAGTTGTGATACGATTTTTATAATTTGAATTTTGTGCAAACATAATACATAATATTGAAAAAAACAAAAATTATTGTACAAAAGTTTTACAAAACACAACAGTTTCATGAAAAACAATATTGAATGAACATATCAAGAATGTTTTTTTGACCATTACAATCGAAATACATAATTTTCAAAAAATGTTAATATGAATAGGAGTATGAGTATGTATACATTAGTGTCTCTGTACCTACTAATCAGATTGTGACATGGCACAGCTTATTTTCTTTGATTGTATTTTCTTAATCCAAAGAAGAATATATTTTCTGTTACATTTGATTATTTTTTTTGTATTGAAACAGTTTCTCGTTTTTTGAATTTTTTCTACTTTTATTACCTACTACTTTACATATTGCACCATATATATTATTATCCCATTTAAAGCTAAAAATAATTCTGTACCATTTGGAAAAAATGAGTTATTCACATCAAAAAATTATTAAAAAAAAAATTATATCTCAAAAACTCAAAAATATATCACAATAAAAATTCTAAAATAATCCTCAAGTCAATTGTTCGATTGCAAAACAATAAAATAAAATATTAAGTTTATAAAGAAGATAAGTGCCAATAAACTGCTAGTGAATAAGCAGAATTCTTATTCGGATCAAAAATGTATGACAGTGTAACTATATCAATATCTAAATCGTCATCGATTTATCTGAAAATTCACAAAAGCACATATCCAAATACATACCTTTGGAAACGATTTCAAAAAGCACCAGCAAATTAGATTTTAAATTTAAATGAACCCTGAGCTTTGAATGCTGAAAAAATACGGTGAATTGAGTTTCTTCCGCTTTGGCTGTTATTGCTTTTGGAGAAAAAGTATTACGTATAGCGATATCAAATGCTTGGCAAACTATCTACTCGATCCAAAATCATCGTATGCTCGTTTATCAGTACAAATAAGAAACAAAAGATTCGATTATCGAAGACTTTTGGTGTAGACTGTTTTAGGGCCGTTAATTAACTTATGAATTTTAGTTTTTCGATTTTTCGTATATGATAGAGCTAATATTTCTTATTTTATAAAGAATTTTTGTTTCTACAAGTTCCATAATTGAAAATAACTGAATACATAATAACAAATTAAAATAAATAGTGAAAGGGTGCTCATGAATTTGTAATTTGTAATTGCCTAATTTATTTATTTTGTTTTTATGTATTAAATTACACCAATATGTTACGAGTTATACGTAAAACTAAAAAATGGTTATAGTTTTATAAATATTTTTAAATTTCTTTGGAATTGTCCATATACACATGTAATAATAATTATAAAAAAATTACTTGTGGTTTGACAACTTATACACTTTTATCCATAACGTAGAGTACATTTTAATAATATATGGTATCTTATCGATTGATTATTTTTTATGCGGTGATACTTCATAATTTTTTCCTCCTTCTGAATGTGTCTTTTTTTTGCTTATATACAAACAAATTTCGTTATTCTAACACTTTGAAACTTAAGTCGCGTTGTTATTTTGTTGTAGTTTTGAATTTTTTAAGAAAAGAAATATGCAAGGAGAGAGAAGGAAACTCACAATTTTTTTTTTACTTTTGTGCTGGGAAACCACTCTTGCAGGAATTTTTGAAATATGGCCATTCAATCACTTGTTAAATACAAGTATGGATATGAGTCCGATAGAGACGAAAAGAAGTAAAGGACTCGATTTCGTAAATATTTTTATGATAAATAATTTCCCTTTCTGCTATTTCTAAAAACAAAATTTGTATGTCCCATTAAAAGAAAACGCATCTTCTATATTAGCTAAATTACAATACCAAAATTATTTTTCTGGATTTTTGGTGCATTTATTAACACTAGCAAAATTCAAACACGCTTCGTGAGAAATACACAAAAAATATGATAAGTCTTAGAATTATCAATTACTATTTAATAATTTTGTCTACGTGAATTAAAAAAGTCTACCTGGAGAACAGGCGCATTTGGTCGAACGACACGGTTATCCGTCGGAAGAGTACGTGATGCAGACATCTGATGGATATCAATTGCTCATTCACCGGATTCCTGGGTCACCGATGTCGCCCAAGTTCGCGGGCAAGCCAGTCGTGTATATGCAGCATGGGATGATAGCTACCTCGGATTTTTTCGTTGTAGCTGGGCCAAAGAAGGATCTTGGTAATATGGTCGCCATTTAAATTAATGCTTCAATTAAGTCGAAATATTCAGTTTTGATGATTATTCATTTCCCTGTTTTCAGCATACATTTTAGCAGATGATGGCTACGACGTCTGGATTGGAAATGCTCGAGGAAATTCATATTGTAGAGCACACGTGACATTGAATCCTGATACTGATAGCGAATTTTGGGATTTTAGGTATGTAACATTTTAAATAAATTGAAGCAAGCTTACACTTAGTAGTAACTTCAGTGTATCCATATGTAATAGCCTCGGTAGCCCACATAAAGAAAGAACAATATGTAAATGGGCAATTCAAATAAAGAAGTTTATTACAAACGTAAGCACATTTTTGTTCTGTTTATGGAACAATTTCTTTGTTATTTTTTAGCCATTTTTCTAACTTAATATCAAGATAAACGTATATATGGATGAATAGATGAAAAAATAATTATTTCTAAGTGCAAGAAATGATGATGTTTATTTTTGTCAATTTTAATCAACTAATTTCCATCGATATAAGTATGCACGAGATCGCACTCTACGATTTAAGCGAAACAATTGACTATGTCCTAAATGCAACTGGCCAGCTGAACCTCATCTACGTGGGTCACTCGATGGCTACAACCATGAGCATAATTCTTCTCTCCACGAAAACTGAGTTCAACAATAAGATCCGACTGGTCGTTAATATGGGCACAGTTTGTAATTTCAACAATCAGAGGAATTTCATCAAATTTGTTTACAACTATGGGCCATACTTCTGGGTATGAATGCTATAAAATTATGCGACGTTATGAGAATTGCATTATTTTGTTTAAAAGACAATATGGATGATTCCCAACAAAAGTGCATATTCTGTCCTGTAATATAAAATCTTCAACTTTTCTTAAAAAAAAAAACATTTTTTGCAAGAATGAAACGTAAATTACTTTAGAACATCAGTGAAATTAAAATTTTTAAGACGTCTATTATTATCTAATGAACGAGGATTATTTACTACCATGGAGATTACATCTAAAAATCACCCATATGCGTGAAACACGCTTACATACCTATAGTTACATAAGGCAGCTTTTTTTAATTATTGAGAACGCGTTACGGTTTCATTTAGTTCAACTCGATTACATCATGATGATTAAATCTCGATGGTCTAATTTTCATATTCCTATTTAATTTTAATATGAAAATACTTATCATTCATTTATAACCTAATTGTTTTTTATTGTGAATATGTTTTTATAACATAATATCTGAAATGAAATGATAGTGCGTTTACTATAGCCAGTCCTAAATGCAATCGGATTCACTGAGCTCGTACCACGAACATTGATCGTCGGAGAAATTATGAACAACACCTGTCTCAATGGCGGCTTTATGCAAATGATTTGCGTCATCGTAATAGAGTTCATTGCCGGCTACGATCTCGAATTACTGGATATGGTACATTAGCACATTTATTATAAGTCTACAGGTATTTATTGATCGACATTTTACAGTAATTATCATAGTATTACTCTTTTTGTAGAAGCTAATTACAGAAGGTGGGATATACTATCCGGGAGGTGGTTCATGGCGGACTTTCGACCATTATTATCAGATTCTACGAAAAAGTAATACAGACTTATATATATTGCAAAGTAATTATATGGAGAAAAAAATAATGTTTCCGTAACTGAGTTTAGGGGTGTTGCGTTTACTTGGTGGTACTAATGTAAATCCAACTGAGACGTAAACAAACGTTTCTACTGATGACTACAGTAACTCTTACATGAGAAGCTAACGTTGATACAACTGAATCTCGCTTACTGGACTAGCTCAAGTCATAGTTACAGGAGAGCGCAGTAGGAAGAACATTATTTTTTTCTCCATCTAAAATAAAAGTGATAGTGTAGAATGAAATGAGCTTTTGCCTGTAAATATTTACCAATACCCTGGTAGAAATGGTAACCATAAGTTAGTTATTTTTCAGTTAACTTTATGGCTAAAAACCAACATTGCTTGTATTTCATAATTATGCACCATTCTGAAATAAATTGTGGTATTTACACTTCATAAAATATGAATTTTAACTTTTAGATGAATTACATTATTTTTGCGTTATAATTTTTGATAAAAATGCTTCCATTTAATTAACACGTTAGCTATAAAATATGGTTAATTTTCTATCACGATAGTAATATTGATATTACGGGGGAAAATTATACGTATAGATATATTTTAAAGTATATTCAACTACATTAAGTCAATTACATTCTAACTCAAAAGATGAAATACGATATGATTGTAATATCGAACAAGTGGTAGAAAGAAAAATTAAAAATAATCTATAATATTTTGAAAGTAACTTAAATACTAACGATAGCAACACCGAAGAAAAAATTATCATTACATTTAGACACGTAATTAAGATATTATTTTTACTTTTCGTTAATTCGTTGCTGTTGGACTGTTCTACGTTTATAGGTCAACTTCTAATGTACGACTACGGTGTTATCGGGAACTTTTTGCGATACGGAAATTCAACACCACCTAGTTATAACTTGAAAAACATCGTCGCTCCTATGTTTATGCTGTACAGTGAAAATGACGCAGTGGCTCCGTACGAGGTAAATCGACACTCATCGATGTCAAAAATTTCTAGCTGGCATACTATTGCCAAAATAATTCCTCAACTTTGCACAGGATTCTCTGGAATTGGCAAGCATATTGAGGCACGGAAGGGCCGAAAGCATACCGCATGATAAGTTCAACCATTTGGATTATGTGTGGGCCAAAAATGTTGAAAATTTACTTCATGCGCGTGTTTTAGACATTATTACGAAATTTACGAAGCAGGGAAAAAGCCTTGAAGAGCTGTGACAAAGACTTTTACGGTTTCGTATTCCATACAAACTTTTATTATTTTAAATTTTAACGTTGTTATGTTGACATTGTTACGATGAAATTCGTCACGTTGTGCTTACTACGCACTCGTATAAGCACTGTACATGAAAATATGTGTAACTTAATGTAAAAGAAAAATCTTGAAAATTGTTAATTTATAATTTCATTATAAAAAAAATTCTTGCAGTGTCATTATTATTTTATCAGTCATAAAATACGCTAAAACAATTAGAAAAATTTTCAATCCACCACTAATTTGCCATATTCCACAGAAAATCTTCGTTTTATCAGAAAGTTTGCACGGGAGCTGATACGCCGCAAAATAGATTTAAAGAGGCACCGGCAAATTAGATTTTAAATTTAAATGAACACTCCGCACTAAATGTCAGAAAAAACAGCTGCCAATATACACACCCTTCTTGATCCGTTGGCTACTGGTAAAGATAATTTCAAAAAAGTCTTTTATACAGAAATTACGCTTACGGGAATGAAGATTTGTCGGTATACGAATTCTTTTTACGAGTCCACCGCTTCAGAAAAAAAACCAGCAGCGCACCTTCGCCTTACGCTGGAACGAGTTCGATTATATTGTTGGGACTGGCCGCCTCTCCGTTATATACGCCGGCGCAATAAAAACTGAAATTTCAATTTCAATTTCATCGACTGGCTCCACATATACGCGAGCGAGCCAGTCTCACGTGAATTCCAATTTTTCCTTCGAGGTTTTTCGAATTCATCGACTTCTCGCTATTCTCTCGTCATTTTACAGGTGGTTACTCGCTTTAATACTACGTCAAATCGAAAGCTCTCTCTCTCTTTCTCAATGATTTACGAGGACAATTCATCTTGATAATTTCAGTTGCAAAACTTTACAAAACAAAATGAAAATTTCACTTTCTTCCAGAGTCGCGTTATACAGCTGCGCGCTAGCGAGTTTGGTCGTTTGCCTGTATATATACATACATGTATACGCAGTTGTTGGTATACTACGGTGCGAAAAGTTAACGCGTAAAACGCGCAAAGTGTGCAGCAACTCGCACGCGCGGGCCAGCGTAAGTCTTTATATTTACGCGTAAATCAACGCGAACGGTTAAACTGCCTCCGCAGTCCCCGTAGAATCGTGCGAGTTTCAGCTTCGCGCGCCAGTTGCGATATAGTTAATAACGTTCCTCTATGCATCGCAAGTTTAGCGTGAAAATTGTTGTTTGTTGATTTTCGCGCAAAGACCGTTTTTCAACATTTTATTGCCTCGCTTTTGATAAATTATTGCGCGTGAAATTAAGTTTCAATTTTATACAATTTTACGTTCATTAGAAACTGTGAAATATATATACTTTCTGAAACAGCAATAATTATTTATTATACACTTTTTCCCCGTTTGTTATAGACTTTAAATTTATTCAATTACAGAATCAACATTCAAATTCAATTTATGCTTATTTTTACGATATAGATTCAGCATTTATATATATTATCACCTCAATCATCAGCATAAGCCGTTCTCCTACAGCAAATAAAATTATCCCTTCCCTGTTATACACATTTCACTTCCAAACACAGCGGCTTCCACTTACTAAGCTCCGACCCGTTCCAGCCTTGACTCAAGCACAACGGCACAAAAAAAAGCAACATAACCTTAAAAATCGTCAACCTCGACGTTAAAAAACACTCGCTCGCTCCCTTTTAACAATTCCGTCCCGAAATACGCATAACATTACTCGCCGCCGCACGGCAGTTGTTGCAGCGGCAGCCCCGTTGTTACTACACTCTTCCCCTCCCGCACCTATAGAAAAAGGCGGCGATTCGGCGTTATACCGGGAGCGATAAAGATTAGTTATCTTTTACGGTAACGGTGGCTCGTTGTCGTTCGCTCTGCTCCGGGCTATCGTTCTTCGACCCCCGTGCGCGCGATTTTCTACCTCCCACGCGCGCGGCTATTGGTGTATACAGATTTTTGCGCGTTGGGAGGGGTAAGTTACGCGCGGTGCGCATAATGCGGCCGGCAGGTTCGGCCAGCCTGATTAGAGCTGTTAATTGAATAAGGTTGGAATAAAGTGGATGAAGGTGGGTAATGATGTTGGAATGAAACGCTTTTATGATGTGAATTTTTGCGTTTTATTTACTGGTACATTTCTTTCCTTTTTAATCTGATATTTTTTGAGATTTTTACAATTGTAGTTGATGGAATTGTGATGGTGGCATTCGGAAGAGTTAAATAGTGATTTGTAAGTAGAATTTATAATTCTTTACTATTAAAGCTTGTATTTTCATTTGTGAAGTGATAAACAGACATCAATTTCTATGATTGAAATTTATACTTTCAAGCACATTTACATCCATACGGCAAAGTGAAAAAACGAAACTTTAGTTCGCTCAATTCGAATGTGGATTTTCCAGCCGGCACAGTCAAAAACTGGTGATCTTTGTAATCTTGCTGACATTTGCCCTTCTTGCATAATTGGCCCGATCTTTATAAGAAATAGAAATTAAGCATATTATGTATAGTAAGAGATAAGTTATTGTATATACACAAACACGAAAAAAAACTCACATGCACTCAACAAATGTGGCATTTTGTTCAAATCCAGGAATGTTAATCATTGTGTATCGCTTGTTATCTATAGCAAGATCTTCATTTGGCTGTATTACAGTCAACTAAAAAAAAATTGTGTTTCAGATATTTCTTATCATAATAACGGAAAGGCAACAATTTATTTGGTTTGATTGATGAAAATAGATAAACATGTTTACAAAATGTATTTAAAAATTCGTACTTACTTTCGTTTTACATTGTCCAGCAGAAATAGCAAAATCTATCTCCTGAAATAAAAATAAAAATATATTTTTTCGCATTTGAACAGTAAATACTTCATTAATAACTATATTACGTAGCAAGTGAGAGAAGCAGATTTTTCTCAAATAGGAAGTTAATAGTTGACTGTTGCAAACTTCACACGAGAGGAGTAATTTTCTCCATGTACCACACACGTAATTTTTGTTAAGAGAGACAAAAATGAAAATTAATATACCATTTCAATGATATGATATAAAATAACCAATCAAACCATCGGAAAGAAAGCTTCAGTGTTGTGCTATTCATTTTTTAAAAGAGGTACTAATGCATAGGAATTTTACCTTCAAGTGCTCAAAAGGATATAATCGAGAAAAGAAATCTGTTTTGCTCCATACAATAGAAAGAAAGAAAAGGATAAAAGTAAACAGAAGAATGAAAAGGAAAAATCGAACGTTTTGATAGCAACATATTTAAATGCAAAGGCGAAAAAATTGAACTTTATACACAACTAAAAGAATACCAACTACGAGAATAACCACATTCCCTTTTGCGTATAGAGAACAGGTATAAGAAACTACTATTCCATTTATAAAATTATACGAACAATGTTTAATTATACTCACTGCAAACGCCAATACAACCAAGAGAAGCGCCGAAGCTTTCGAGAAACTCTTCATTTTACGATTAAACGTTCGATTGATAAATCGACACACAACAAAACCTCCCGGCAGTAGATTAAGACGTTTATACTGTGACACTGTCCGCTATCAACTACCAAGTTTCTGGACCGTGAGTCTTGCTCTTATGCAAGCCGTTATCACGTACTATTTAGCGCCGATCAGCGGGGCCGCTCACTCACGGATGCAAATGCGCGCGATCGATCACACTCGAGTGGTTAATCCACTTTATAAATAACCGCAGAATAGAATTTGAAAAAAGTCATTTGAAATGTATATTGAATTATCTTTCGTGGAAGACGTTTTTTTTTCTTTAAATCAATGTCATAAATCTCGACGCGTTCGACAGTCACTCGCTGTAACTATAGAACTACGCGCAATTACCATCGCCTTATACCCACATAAATTTGCCTTGATTGAAGGCCTCCTTCAAACCAAAAATGTACATTCTATATAAATCATGGACCAATAACATTTATCTTCACCGTCGATGACTTTACAACAATCTTTACTTAATTTCCAATTCACTCGCACACGATCTATATATATAAAATTACACCCTGACAACGAGAGGAGAGCACTTTGAGAGCGCAAATCGCGCGGTAATCAGATTCGGAAGCGAGAGAGATGAGGCGTGATGCGCTTCGGAAACGCGAAACTTCGTCGAAGTGGACCGGAATTTCGCGAGAGAGAGTCAAGTGCATCGGAGCGTCCAGTGTGTACGTGACATTCGACACCCTGAGTTCGAGGTGCTGCCCCGGCGAGTTGTGTTTCTCGAGGAATAAGCGAAAAGAAGCGGCAGCAACGGATTGTTTAAAGAAGAGACGAAACGAAAATATAACGATGCCAGTTTGTGTCCCTATACCGGGAAGTTAAATTTGTTTTCAAATTAGAGAAGAGTTATTTTGGTATTTTAATGTTTATTTATTTTTAATGAGATTATATTTTTGAACTTTAATAAATTTTATGCGAATCTTATGATATAAATGGACGTAAAAACTAGTAAGTGGCTGATTCATGCTTTGGTTTCAACATTCGAGCCAGTAGTCCATTAAGAGC